>JBAKGM010049574.1:0-16561 GCA_037177215.1 Asparagus racemosus
AGAGGAAGGTTTTGTGTCCTATCTCCGAAAGCTCACGAATTTGAAATAAGAGAGGAAGGTTTTGTATCCTATCTCTTGCTGATGGAGAGGAATGAGGATCTTGTCTCCTATCTCCGGGTACTGGAAAGGAAGGATTTGTGTCCTGTTTCCAGTGAAAGAAACTAAAAGTGGAATCTTCACTTCGAGAATTTTGTGAGGTGAGACTAAGTGTGGGATCTCCACTCTGTGAATCAAAAAGATTTAGGCGACCTTTAGTCGGACGACCTGATATGAAAATCCCGGCGCATACCTTCAGTCGGCGCTACCTAGGAAAGAGATGGAACTAAGAGTGGGATCTCTACTCCTAAGAACCGGAAAGACTCAGGCGACCTTTAGTCGGACAACCTAGTCTGAAAATCCTAGCGCATACCTTCAGTCAGTGCTACCTAGGATGAAAGTTCCATCGCGTACCTTCAGTTGATGCTACCTGGAAGATGGGTGAGACTAAGAGTGGGGTTTCCACTCAGAGAATCGAAGAGATTCAGGTGACCTTCAATCAGACGACCTGATTTGAAAATTCAATTCCAACCTATACCTTCAGTCGGCAGGGCTTGGAAAGGGAAAGGATACACTTGGAGAGGAAGAGTTTTATATTCTATCTCCGACCTGAAAGAAATGTTTAGTGGACCTCTTGTTCATGGAAGGAATCAAGAAGAGATTTTGGTAATAGACCAGAAAATATTTGTAGACCGACCATCAATGAGTTTGATCAGTGAGGGAATTTGCAATAAAGGATAAATTTAGGGTTATCCTTGGGGAAAGAGGGTGAAATATCCCACGAGGAACTTCCCGTTGAAATGGTTTATCCTGAAGATATTAAGGGTAGTATTTCTTCAGGAACTTCCCATTTAGCGGTATTAATTGCCGGTCACCATTAGGCGATATGCACTGTTAGAACAGACCGTCTCTATTACAAACGAGCCTTCCCATTGAGTTCGAATTTTACCTTAGAGTTCAGGACTATCGGTCGTCGAGCAGCGAGGACCAGATCTCCTTCCTTGAAACTCCTGTGTCGCACTTTCTTGTTGAAAGCTCTTGACATTCTGGCTTGGTAGGACTCAATGCGTTGTTGAGCTTCCAGGCGCTTTTCATCCAACACCACGAGCTCTTCGAGACGTTTCTAATGTTGTTCTTCTACCGCCATCTCCGTTGCGAGGGCGATATGAAGTGACGGATTCTGGATCTCCAGCGGAAGAACTACTTCACACCCGTAGACCAGAGAGTACGGGGTCGCTCCGGTCGGCGTGCGTACGGTTGTGCGATATGCACAGAGTGCTTCTCCGAGCTTATCATCCCAGTCTCGCTTGTTATTCTTCACAAGATTTGATAAAATTTTGATGATCGTCTTGTTAAATGCCTCCGCTAATCCATTTGTAGTGGGGTTATAGGCCGTTGAAGAGACGTCTTGGATCTTGAATTTTTCGCAAAACCTGATGAAGGAATTGTTGATGAATTGAGGACCATTGTCATGCACGATCCATCTTGGTACACCGTGTCGATAGATGACGTGGTGTTTGATAAACTTGACGACGTTGTTCGTCTTCACCTCTTTAAGCGAGATCACTTTGGCCCACTTGGAGAAGTAGTCAGTGATCGCTAGAATAAACCGATCACGTTTGACCGACGGAGAGGAGATAGGACCCATAATATCCACTCTCCACATCTCGAATGGCTAGGATGTAGCCGAAGGATGCAACTGCTCTGGAGGCTGATGCATGTAGTTCCCATGAATTTAACACGTGTGGCACTTTCGAGCATACTCGATCGCGTCGTTGACCATTATTGGCCAGAATAATCCCATTCTCCTGATATGATCATAGAGCTTGGGACCAGGCCGGTGCGCGCCACATTCGCCTTCATGTGCTTCTCGAAGGACTTCTTCCGCCTCTTTGTTTGAAAGGCACTGGAGCAACAAGCCATCATACCCGTGACGATATAACGTCTAGGTTTCTGTATCGTAGAAGAACCTTGGGGCTCTCCATCGGATGGGTTCTTTCTCCTTCATGTCTTCTGGCAGGATACCATGCAAAAACATAATCGATTATGGGGAAATGCCAATCTCGGGGTTCTAATTAGGCCTGGGTGGTGTATACTTCTTTGGTAACCACCCCCTTGTTTTCCTCCTCTTGCCATACTCGTCATACATTGGTATGAATAACTGATGAGTCCGGACCGTGACTAACTACTCAATCTCAGGAGGTTGTGCCAAAGACACTGCTAACGCCGCCAATGCATCTGCGTAAGTGTTCTGAAGGAGCGGAATGTACTCGATGAAAAACTCTTCAAACGAGTCTGCCATTTCAATGGCCGCCTGGTGATAGGGAATCAGATCTTAATTTCTGACTTCATAGTCTCTGCGGATCTGCTTGACTATGAGTTGTGAATCGCCATAAGCTTCGAGATATTCGACCCCCAGCTCTTTGGCAAAACTTAGTCCAATCAGTAGCGCGTTGTATTCGGCCACATTATTGGAACATGGCTCAGTGAGCGAATAGGCTCGTGGCATGACGTATTTCCCCGGGGAAACAAAGACAACTCCGACTCTGGTAGAAATCTTAGAACATCTGAGGGCACTTACCACATTAGTCGCTCGAGAAGCTCTGTCGAAGTATAGTCGCCATACTTGTTGATGCGACGTAGTGTTGACTTCGTGGGCTTCATCCAGCAAGTCATCATATAATTCAGCTACGTTCGTCATCAGATTTGCCACTAGAAGATCGCAAATTGCTTGCCCCTTAACTGACTTCTGCTGTTTGAAGTGCAAGTCGTATTGGGACAAGAGCAAAGCCCATTTCACCAGACACCAACTCATGGAGGCTGGTTGTGTCATGAATATCCAGACCAGATTTACGTTGGAGATAACATAAATTGTCTTTCCGACCAAATAGTACCGCATCTTCTGAATCGCGAGCACTAATGTAAGGCACTGCTTCTCGATCATTGGATAACAAGACTCAGCACTGACTAGAGTTCAGCTCAGGTAGTATACTGCCTGTTCGTGACCGCTGTCATCGTCTTGCGCGAGTAAGGCGCTTAACGAGTGGTCCGTTGCCTTGGTGTAAATCAAGAACGGCTTACCCGACTAATGTGCAACAAGAACAGGAGGCTTCGTAAGATACGCTTTGATCTCTTCAAAGGCTTTTTGACAAGCGTCGTCCCAAATAAATGACACGCCCTTCTTGTTGAGTTTGGAGAATGGCTGGCACTTCCCGGATAGGTTCGATATGAATCGCCGGATATACACCAATCACCCTTGTAACCCCCTAAGCTCTCTCAGATTTCTCAGAGGTTGTAGTTCTTAAATTGCATTCACCTTATCAGGGTCGATGTGGATACCCTTATTAGTGACAACAAACCTAAGGAACTTGCCGCTGGACATCCTGAGGAAGGACTTGGCAGGGTTCATCTTCAGCTGATGGGCTCGCATGAGCTCGAACACTGTCCTCAGATCTTTTATGTGATCATTCTTGTCAGGACTTTTCACGACCAAATCGTCAACATAGCACTCGATAGTTTTCCAGAGATGATCCTGGAAAATTTCATCATTGCCCGCTAGTACGTGGCGCCTGCGTTCTTCAGACCGAACAACATGGACGTGTAGCAGAATATGCCGAGGGGTGTTCTAAATGTCGTGTGTTTGGCATCATCCGGGTGCATCTTAATCTGATTATATCCTGAAAAGCTGTCCATGAAGGACCTCCTCTCAAACCCACACGTGTTGTCAATGATGACATCGGTGATTGGGAGAGGGAAATCATCTTTAGGGCAAGTGACATTCAGGTCTCTGTGGTCGACACAGATCCTAATCGTCCCGTTCTTTTTTACCACTGGGACGATTTTTACCACCCAGTTCGGATGTTGTACTTCTGTAATGAAGCCTGACTCGATGAGTCTTTTCACTTCATTATTTGTGTCTACATATTTGAGACATTGATGAAGAGTAGAGGGAACTATAACGTTATTATGGATCTAAGGTCGACCTAATAATAAGTTATAGGAAGTTTCAGCGTCGATCACATAACATGTGACTTCAGACTTCAAATCTCCCATCTGGCACTTCACTCGGATTTTACCAAGCGGCCGAGACCCGCTGGTGTTAAATCTGTAGATCACTGTGCCCGTTGATGTCAGCTTACTGACAGGAATCCTGAGACTGTACATGAGGTGCAGGGGCATGATGCTCACAGCGGAACCTAGATCAACTTGGATCTGGTTAACTTCACTGGAGCTAATGTACCCGGTGAAGTACAACAGCCTATCATGCTTGGAATTCCTCGTCTGCATGTCCTCCTTGGTAAAAGTGATGCAGGGCCAGTGCTTGGTAGCAAGGTTGTAGTGTTCTGCTGATGACTCTGGTTCTTCAGGAGCTGGCTTGATTTGAGTGAGGAATACTTTAGAGTCAGCCAAGGCTTCTTGTAGGGCTTCCCGGGTCTCCTTTGACAGGCGCAGAAGCTCGTAGAGAGTGATTCTTGCTAGGATGTTGGCCAATTGGGCCATCACATTGAAGCTATATGGGGAGTTAGAGCTTCCCGATTTGTCTCCTCCAATAGGGCGATTGAATCAAGACTGCTTCGGGAGCTGAATCTCCTATGATTGCTTATCCTTCGATTTAGTCATAGCTTCTTTGGCAGCTACCTGCTGTTGCACCTTTTCAACCTGGTGAGGGGAGTTATTGGTACCCCTAGCTTTGATAGCGTCTTTGCATTCGGATCAGAAACTTCCGGGTACTTGTACCTGTACTCATGCCTGACCCTAGTGGCATGGACTACAGGTTCCTCCTCATGAAGTTAGAACGTCACCATCCACTCGTTGTTACCCTCTAAAACTGCTAAGGTGGCATGGCATAGTTTCCCCTTCCCCTTAGGTTTCTTCTTGGTTAAAGAGGCCGCTCATTGATCATCTTCAAGTAAATCTGGGTGGACCCACAGCACTTCGCCATTTGGGGCTGTAAGTGGCACGAACCTTTTCTGGCGTTGTTTATGTGGATCATCGTTCACTGTCTTCATTGCCACCTTCACTACAAGATCAGGTTCGAACCAAGTCAAAGGTACCGATCCAAAGTTGATGGATACTGCATTTGCTCCGACCTTCTTTTCATTGGATAGCTTCATCGTAATAACTCCCACATCGATCAAGGCCTAGATTTTATCCTTGAGGCCAAAACATGACTTGGTGGGGTGGTGAACCGCTCTCTGGTCGGCACAGTACCTCAGATCATTGGTCCTCTTTGCTTCCTCTTGATTTTGGATCGGAGGGAGCTTGATCTTGTTATTTTCCACAAGATACTTGAAGAGACCAGGAATTTCATCGTCCCTGAAAGAATAGGACTTCGAGAATCTTGGTTCTGAGGCCCTCTGCTTTTGCGGCCCTTGCTGCCACTGTGACTGCGAGTGCTGCGGCGCTCGCTGTTGTGGCTGCTGCTGGGGTTGCAGTTAGAACGTCTGGTTTGCGACCGCTGTTCTAACCTATTCCTTTCCCTTGCCGCATGGGACGAAGTTCCATTTGGGAGCTTCTACCGCCGGCTAGCCTCTTTCTGCCTTTTCCTCTTTAGGAACCGTTCAGCTTGCTCGCCACATACCTTTAGATCCTTCCATGTAGTGGAGGGCGCTATTCCCATTGCCTCAAGCAAATCCAACGCGAAGTTGTTGGGGCAAGTCTAGAGGATAAACTCCTCAGTTATCGAGTCTCGTAGTTTATCGCCTTATTGCGGAACCGCTTGACAAAGGTATCAACTGTCTCCCCATCTTTTTGCTTCTCATCCAGCAACATCCCGATAGAAATCTTGGTATCGTTGTCAAAGAAGTTTGAGAGGAACATGGACTCCATGTCATCCCAGCTGGTAACGCTGCCCAGTTTGAAACGGCAGTACCAATTAAAGGCAACTCTGCGAAGGGTGCCGACGAATGATCGAACCATCAAGGGCTCATTTCCGGAGACTAATCCCAAGTAAGACTTGAAATAAATGAGGTGCTGGGTGGGGGACCCCTTTCCATCGAACAGCGTGAAGTTGATCAAGCTGAACTTTGACGGATATGGGATCGACTCCCACTCCCTCGGGTATTGGCACGGTATCTCCATCTTCTTGACTTCATGAGCAGAGATCAATGTGTTGATCTTACTCTCGAGATCTTTGATTTTCTCATTTTCTAAAACGGCATTGCCACTGGTGTTCTCCTAGCTACCCCCAGCGTTTCGCTCTTCAAGGGGCAGTCTAGCACCACGGTCTTCTTCTCTGTCAGTGTCGCTGTCAACCTGATTGATGTTGTTGCGATGACTGGATTCTCCCTGGCTATTTATCAGTGCCTGGATTTGCTGGTCATGCATTTCCCGCATCTACTGTATGGCCATCCCCATTTCGAACTTGAAGTTCTCCTTCTGCTTGGCCATCGCTTCTTCAAGCATTTTGGCTACTTGCTCAGCACTGATCATAAGTGCTTCCCGGGGTTGTCCCTCACTAGAAACCGTGTTGTCGGAAGCCATTGCAGAGCCAGCATCCAACACTTCATCATCAGATGGCAACCCCTTCAGGATTTTGTCATAGTTAGAACGCCGAATCGTCCCGGTGCTCAACCAAGTAAGCCGGTCGGATGATTGGGGACCGGTATGATTCGATGTCTCTCTGCTCGTCATATTGCTAGTGACTCTCGGCAATTCATCGCTTTGAGTCGTTGACTTTCTCTTATGGGAGCGTCTTGACCTAGGCTTCTGCATTCTGTTACCAAGTCTGTCAAAGACAGACACTCTCTCAGGAGTCGCTCTGTTGCAATTGCACTTCGACAGTACAGCCTTGATTAGCTTGGAATAGGGGCAATACACAGGCTTCTCGAGAGAACTCCTCTTCCAGGATTTTCTCATACCCCTAGCATGATAGTACAACTCATCGGCGTGAATGCTGGAGCAACCTATCGCCTGTTGGCACGACTTCTCAGGTATAACGTCGTCGTCGTCAGATGAAAATGTTTTCTTCTGAGGACGGACTACTTTATCGAAGCTGCCAAAAGTGACTCACCTCGACGTTCGCCTGTGTGGGCATGAGGTCTCGGCGGACTCTCGGACTTCGATCCTCAGTCCAGTTGGCGGAGCCGCAGGGATTTTGTTGCCTTCGTTGAGATGGGTACGGCCTCCTACATTAGGAGTGACCCGTGACTTCCTCAATGGACCCAAGCGTTTCTTGATCGTTGGCTTGCCGGTTGCAGCAGGAATCGGCTTTGCCGGATGTTTAGATGTGGACGCTAGAGGTGGCCTCGACGCTGAGGAAACTTTAGTTGGGGCGTTGTCAGACTTGGGCCTTGGTACCAGAACAGTTGGCGTTAAGGCACCTACAACTTTTAGTTTAGGCGCCAGGGCAGGAGTTAAAGTGCGGGCGGACTTGGGCTTAGACGCCGTGATCACCGGAGTTAGAATTCTGGCGGACTTGGGCCTCCAGACCTGGCAGCTCATTAGTGATTTAGTGGCCACCTCCTCCTTCTTTAGTTTGTGGGCTTGTTGCACCAAAGCCCGAGCCTGTGCGAGGAGTGCACGGCGCTTCCGGATGCGCTTTTGAAGCATTGAGCAGTTCTGTTTGACTCGGACCCACTCGTTTGCTGATGGTTTGGAGGGTCAGTCAATCACCTGAGGCTGGAGCCTCTGCTGTAACCTAGATCTTAGATCCGCGTCGTAGCCGATCCCATCTGTGGATTGCATTCCCTTGGCGAACCGACACACCATGCTTTGGCAATGTCGTTGCCATGCTCGCTTGGAGAGTGCGGGCACGTCATCAGCAATCATCTCAGGTGCCATGTGAACTTGAGTTGCGAGCGCCGAGGGAGTTTTATCGCTAGCTGTGACTTTGGCGGCAGCGGGGTTAGATTCGTTCTCTTGGGACTCTGCATCTGAGGCCCAACGGATCTTCCTTACAGTGGACATCCTTTTGGAACGACGGGGAGATGTGGATCTGGAGGAGGGGGAGAGGTATTCCTCATACTTCTACTGGTCGAACTCAAACTCAACCTCTTCCTCCACTAGGATCGGGATCCGCGGCTGCGACATTACGACCTCAGATCTGAGGCTGTTGGCTCCCACTGTGGTCGCCAGCTTGTTTGCAGGGAAAATCGTGGCGGTTGTCATTGATTCGAATCTGTTACAACTTATTTTGCTTACAACGAAATTCAAATAAAAATCGCCTTTTTATAAGGCTTACAATGAAAACCGAAAAAGATCACAACTTTCTACCCTAGTTGAACAAACGCGGGATCTGTTTATCGGATCCTCGCTTGCGTGGGTGTCTTTGCCTATGCTGGGGACTCTGTTCCATCCGTGGACCGCCGCGTAATCCGATCCAAGTCAAGATCTACAGGATTGAGGGGACTATTTCACGAAGAAAATAGATCGCCTAAAGTAAGTGAAATCGACCAAGCGATTTCACGACTCTTCTCAGAATTAAGACTAAGCTTAGATCTGGAGGGAATCGTCATAGATCTGATCTAGATCTACTCCTGAATCTTCTCCTCGTCACGTGGATCTGAGGTTGAAGACGTTCGTCACTTGCACTGGATCTGGATCTGGCCTTTTTTAATTTTACAGACACTCGGATCTATGCAAAAGCTCACGTGGATCTCGCCTAAAGCTCCAAAATTTCCAACCTTCAGAGGACAAAATTTCCCAACCAGTCAAATGAAAAAACCCCTGGCCTATTTATAGGCCAGGGTTCACTAGGCCAAGGCGCCCTGGTACCTCAGCTCGACCGAGGCACCAAACGGTGCCTCAGCCTTGGCCGAGACGTCCATTTGGCCTATTTCCGATATTTTCCTAGTCTTGTTCGTCCGGTATTTTATCCAATCCAGTCGTGTCGAGTCCAAACCCGGTTGACCATCCCGTTGATTTTGAAATCCGATCAGTGTAGTTCCGTCGACGCTTGAATTCGGTTAATTCCATCTCATCGACGTTCGAGTCCGGTCGACTCGCCTTGCCAAATCTCGCTGATCTGAAGCTTCGTCGTTAGATTTATTCCACAATATGTCACTTCGTTGACTCATACGCCTTGCTGACTCACTTCATGCGTTCGTCGACTCACTTTATGCGTTTTGCGGCGCAGTTTACATCATCAGCGGTTCTTGGTCACGTCGTTGGATGGGTCGTTGGTTGTCAACCCACCGTCACGAGTCTCGTTTGGGTACTGATAAGCAATTTTTAACCCTACAGCCGAGGCACCATCTAGTGCCTCGGCTAAACCAAGGCACCAGGGTGCCTCGGCCTAGTGAACCCTGACCTATAAATAGGCCAGGGGGTTTTTCATTTAACTGGTTAGAAATTTTGGAGCTTCATGCGAGATCCACGTGAGCTTTTGCACATATCCGAGTGTCTGTAAAATCAAAAAAGGCCAGATCCAGATCCAGTGCAAGCGACGAACGTCTTCAACCTCAGATCCACGTGACGAGGAGAAGATTCAGGAGCATATCTAGATCAGATCAACGATGATTCTCTTCGGATCTAAGCTTAGTCTTAATCCCGAGAAGAGCTGTGAAATCGCTTGGTCGATTTCACTTGCTGTAGGCGATCTATTTCCTTCGTGAAATAGTCCCCTCAATCCTGTAGATCTTCACTTAGATAGGATTATGCGGCGATCCACGGACAGAACAGAGTCCCAGGCACAGGCAAAGACACCCACGCAAGCGAGGATCCGATAAACGAATCCCGCGTTTGTTCAACTAGGGTAGAAAGTTGTGATCTTTTTTGGTTTTTATTGTAAGCCTTATAAAAAGGTGATTTTTTGTTTGAATTTCATTGTAAGCAAAATAAGCTGTAACAGATTCGAATCAATGACAACCGCCACGATTTTCCCCACGAATAAGCTGGGCTTGGATAAAGCGTCTGCCCAAGCATTGAGGGCACGGGGAACTTGGGCGATTTTGAACTCTTTGAAATTGCCTAAGAGCTTTTTAACCACCTTCAAGTATTGGATCATTCGAGAGTCTTTGACTTCATAATCTCCCCTTACTTGGTAGACTACTAGCTGGGAGTCGGCCAAGATATAGATGAGCTCGACCTTAATTGCTAGGGTGGCTCAGAGTCCTGCCAAGAGGGCTTCCTACTCAGCCTTGTTATTCAAGGTTGGAAATTCGAAAGCGATGAAATATTCATTTGTGGACCCATCAGGGCAAAGCAAAACTACTCTAGCTCTACTACCTTCTTCTCCAGATGATCTGTCCACCTTTAGTAACCACCAAAAGGAAAATTCGGGCAAATCATGCTCGAGAGTACTGCGTTTATGAGAGGAAGTGCCTTGATCGCCTTGCTGACCGAAACGTCTGGGAGAAGGGCCGGTATGGGGAGAGACATGTCGGTGTCTATTGTGGATGACTCTATCAAGAAGTCGGCCAAAGCTTGATCTTTTATGGTCGTTCTAGACTCAAATTGTATATCATATTCACTGAGTTTGACTGATCAGTTGATCATCCTTCCTAAAGTGGTAGGGCTGCCAAGTGCTTTCTTCAGAGGCATGTTTGTCTGCACCACTATGGTGTGAGCTTGAAAGTATGGACGAAGCCTCCTAGCTATAATTATGAGGGTGAAGGAGGCCTTCTCGATGAGGGTGTAATTGAGTTCGGTTGCCTTTAAAATCTGACTAACATAATATATAGGCCTTTGTGCATTATCTACTTCTTGAATCAAAATGAAACTTGTTGCTTCCTATGAGATTGCTAAGTAGAGATACAAAGTTTCCCCTTCTTTGGGTTGGCTTAATAGGGGTTTGGTGCTTAAATATTTCTTGAGGCCACTGAAGGCCTCGCTACATTCTGCCATCCAGTCGATGCCTTCTTTCAACTCCTTGCTCCCTCTCAAGGTTTTGAAGAAGGGGAGATTTTTTCCGGCAGATTTCTAAAGGAACTGACCCAACACAACTATCTTGTCGTTCAGTTTCTAGATGTCCTTCAACATGCGAGGCTGAGAAATCTACTCTATGGTGGCTATCTTATCGGGGTTAATTTCAATGCCCTGTTGGGTAATCATGAACCCAAGGAATTTGCCCGATTGCACACCGAATGCACACTTGGCTAGGTAGAGCTTCATGCCGAAGTGTCGGAGGATGGATAACATTTCTTCAAGGTTCAACACATAAGATGCCACTTGCTTTGACTTCACTAGGATGTTGTCCACATACGCCTCCACATAGCGACCAATCTGGGTTTTGAATATTTTGTTCACCAATTTTTGATAAGTGGCCCCTGCATTTTTAAGATCGAAGGGCATCACCCTGTAGCTGTAGGTCCCTTGGTCTGTGATGAAAGAAGTGTTTTCTTCATCATGTTCTGCCATCATAATCTAGTTGTATCTAGAGAGAGCGTCCATAAAGCTGAGTAGTTCATGGCCAGCACTCTCTATTTTGGGTCTTTTTGTATTGCAATTGACGCATATTGTAATAAAATTGACAATGGTGAAATAAAGAAAATTTTATATTTTCTGGGTGTTCTTTTCTGTGTGCCGGTGGAGCGTCGATCTTGTACTCCGTTGATGAACCGAATCAAGACATACGAGTCTTTTGCTGCTGGCGAGGTTGGATCACTTGGAAGCTAGCTCAGTCTTCTCTTCGTGATACTCCTCTACGTATGTGTCTCTCGTTGTTATTTTTCCGAACTCTCCCTCTCGTTCTTGTGTCGAATGAATGATCTCCCCTCCTTTTATAGGTTAAAAGAGAGCTAATTGTCTCCTTAGGATGTGGGTTAGTGGTCATTAAAATAGGAGATAGTGGGGGCAGTTATTCCCTGAAAATAGCTCTAAGATGGCTATTAGGCGGACTTCATGACCTTAGCAAAGTCCACTGAAGACGTGGGCGAAGTTCGCTGTATTTGTGGGCGAAGATCATCACGAACATGGGTGCACCTTATTTGGAAGTGGATGACTTGGTCCACTTGAGCTGATGTAGGTGGAATTCATTGGTTGTCGAGCTTCGCCTATGAGATCGAATTTGACACAGAATTCGACTCTAGGTTTGGCCGACTAATGATGCCTTTCGACTCAGCATGAGAGACAACTCACATTCGATTTGGTCGAGACGAGTCAACATGGGCTGTCTGGTGAGCTTCGCTTATGAGTTTGAATTTACAACAGAATTCAATTCTAGGCGTGGCCGACTATTAGCACTTTTTTTACTCGATATGGATTGTGTCGACTCGTATTTGACTTAGTTGGATTGAGTCGATATGGGCTGCTTGGCGAGGGTCGCTTTAATCATCAGTGACCTTCATTGTCGTTTGTTGACTTTGGGCCCATTCGAAGTGTTTAACCTATGGGCGTTCACTTCTTAGATCCAAGCTGGACATCGGTGTAAGTGAAAATACATCTTGACCATCTACAAGACCCCCCTCCAAAAGTTTTCAAGATCCTGCATTCAATCTTGTAACAAGAATTGAAATACTTTGAGTAAATAGCTAGAGATTTACTGTTAAACGTGGCTCGAGTTGTCTTGATTGGGTAAAACTTATCTTTATCTGCCTACTTGGTTGCCAGAGGTGTACAGTTAAACATAGCTTCCTTAGTTGTAGACTTGTATTGAAGATTTGATGATGTTTGTGCTCGTCCAAATCCATGTTTAGAACAAAACCCACCTTCTTTGTTCTTGGGGTGATGTTGGAGAAATCAGCAAAGTCCAGCTGATTTTAAGTGTGAGCAAAGGTTGCTCATTTCTCTCTTACCGAGTGAAGCTGGTTGATTGGTGATGTTCGCTAGCTAGCAAAGCTCAATGCATTTTGAGCAGTCGTTGGCAAAGTTTGTCGTCCGGCGAAGTTTATCATCTGGCGACGCTTGCTGCTCTGGCGAAGTTTGTTCTGATTCGCCTCTAGATTTGTGCTGTGATTTGTGACTAAGATCTCTTGATTGAAGATCTTATGAGATCCGCTATTGGTTTGACTGACTTTTAGGCTCAGTTAAAGCCTCTTTGTCCGGTTCAATCAGATCTCGGAAAGATACGATTGCCTCGGGAGTTACGATTTGAAATTGACTATAAATAGTAGCTATCGTCATCTGTTCTCATTGCTCTTTCCATCATCATCATCTTCTTCTTCTCCATGTTTGCGCCAATGCCGCATAGACTAGAGATGCTCCTTGACAGAGGAGCTGAGGTAATAAAACTCTAATAGAAGTTAGCCCAAGTTCAGAGCAATCAAGTGGATGAACTCCGCATACTCCACCACGTAGTGGAATTGTTGTTAGCCGAGAAGACGATGTTCGAACAGATCATCGAGAATCAATCGGTGGCTTGGGGTGAACTTGATCGCGATAAATATGCGTGGAGCCTTGAGTGCCGCTCTCTTCCTAAGGCCATTCAGCAACTGAAATGGCGCTTGAAGAAAGACCCTTGGGTCTCCACGAGCGAAGACTCCGACAGTAACTAGGTGTCACAAAAGTGAACCTAGATCGAAATTAGACGTTGTGTGGTTGACTCAGGCCCAACGTCGATTTTTGACCATAGGAAGTGCTTCTTCTTGTAAATATGGCTCAATTTGGAGCAATGAGAGCACATCCTATCTCCCAATCTTGTGTGGCTAAGGGTGCACAAGTTGTAGCCTGGTACAGCTCATGTATGCTCCTCAGCCATCACACTACCCATACCTTAGAAATATAGGGCAGTAGTAAATAGCAACAAATACACATCATCCTTGTAATCGGATAGTTTGAGTGTCGCCTTGTAAAATCGTCTTCGATTAATAAAAATAAACTTTTCTTCCAGCTTTAATTGTCCATCTCTTGTGTAATTGATCTGCATGTACTTTCCTTCTATAGTGAGTTTGAACTTTGTATGGAGTCACTACTTTTGGAAGCGAGGCTTGGGCTTCCTTGTGTTGGTGAGAGTCAGTTTTGAAGTCCGCCAAATAAAGTCTGAACAAATCGAGTTGTAGTTTTCTTAATTTTGGGACTTAGTAAATTTTTGCCAAGTCAATTTGGTGAGGTTCATTATATAGGGTCTCACACAAATTGAGTTGTGATTTTTTCTCAATTTGGAGACTTAGTGAATTCACTAATATGCTTTGGCGAGGCTCGCCTTGATACCCTGTTGAATGGGGCGAAGTTCTCTTACTTGAGAAACAGTCGTCTGGGTGGAGCCCAATAAGTCAGTTTAGGCGAGGCTCAGTGCAAAAATTTAAAATTTAGGTTTTCGATATATGTGCCTAAAATTCCTGCAAAGTTCAAGGCTGGAATCTTTGGCGAAGTTTGGGGAGAAATCTTCGGTGGAGTTCGGTAGCGGGATCTTCGGTAGATCTGGCTTTAGTGAAATACTTGGCGAAGTTCAGGGCGAGAATCCTTTAGCGGAGTCTAAGGATTTTAGCCTATAAAGAGGCTGTTTTGCCTCCTTCTTCTCCACTTTGATTCCAAAAACTCTCCACTTTTCTTCAAGTCCAAGCTTTATCAAAAAATTTTACCAACTCTCATCAATGGCTCCTCATCGTGCAATTTCTAGAGGAAGAGGCTTTGCCCGAGGAGCTCGTCGGCCAAGAGCTGAAGAGGCGCTGGCGCAGCTGGAGATAGCAGCGGGTAAATTTTGAACCTATTAATAGCGACCTTTAGATCAGTTTATTCTCAGCCACTGGGCTTTAAACAGTGCCTGAAGGTGTTTAAAACATTTGATCCGCTATCACATGCGAGATCTTCACGGCCAGTTGTGGTCTTCCCCGACGAGCTTTTATCGTTCACGGTGAAGTTCCATTAGCAGCTATTATTGGCGCATGTTAAATCGAGTTTCGTTCTTCGGGCAGAGCTCATTAGCCTTTTGGGCTTCTACAGTGGACTTCATTTAGGCAGAGTTCTTTGCTTTATTTTGAGCGACCTTCGCTAGAGCGAGGCTTACTGATTTAAGTGACCCTCGCTTGGACAATGTCCACATAGCTTAGTTGGATGAGTTTCGCCAACTTAAGTATATGGATGAAGTTTGCAGTTACTGCTGGACTTTACTTTATCTTACCAATATTTGGTCTAATTTGATCTTCATCTTTGTGCAGTTACTTACAAGGGCCCCAGAAGTTCTCTCAAAAAAGAAGCACAAGACTACATAAATTTTGGAAATATGAGGGAGCTTTCCTCTTTTCTCTTGTAGGATACTAATTGACAAAATGAGGAAACAAATCTTCACATCTCCAATGAGGAGAAAGATCTCCCTTCATTTCCTCCATACCCCAGTATCACGAGAGGACTCGTATGTATAAACGGAGAGAAAAGAGAATGTGTACTCAAAAAGAATCTGTACAGAGGCAGCTCAGCTAATTTGTAAGGGGAAAAAAATTAGAAAATTTTGAGAAAAAAGAGATGCGGGGTATGGATCCCCGTACCTCTCGCATGCTACGTGAGCGCTCTACCATCTGAGCTTCATCCCCACATGATTAAAGCTCTGTCGTTAATATATATGATACTGAAAATATAATAACCCATTGCTCTATCCTTGCAAATTGCAGTCACATTATGTGTCATAATGGCAGACATCTTTGTGAAATAATCCCCTTTTAACATTCTCAGTAAAAATAACTTTTCTTCCCACATCAATTGATTCCTACTTGATGGAATAAAAGGTTTATAATTGCATGTGATTAGCAAGAAGAGTGCTAATGTAACTTTTCGCATCATAATATCCAAGAAGATTTTCTTCATCATCAACTTTTCAACAATTTTTTTTTAAAAAAGAAACTTTATTATCCTATCAAGATATATAACAACTAATTGCTTCAACCTCTTATGATGTCATAGAACACCCACAACGAAAGATCTCATTATATGTCTTCATAGTATGATTACACTTCACTAGATACAATTACAATTAATGTGATACATAGAGTTGCACAAACATATATAATATTATGTGCTGTTTATTTCTTGATGGAAATTGATCAATTGCGATCTACTCCTTTTAAGGATAATGACTTCAATTCATTATATTGGCGGGTAACTCTAGTCAAAAAAAGTTAGCTCACCTCTGCCAACCTCAAACATTCTCCCCTCGAAACCAATTCAAGAGAATTGCAAACGGCTTGAGAATGTCTGGCCAAATCCCCAACTCGATGGAGCAATGTCAGGGAAAACTAGGGGTTCTCCCGTGAGAATAAGGCCCACGAGGCCCAAACCCGTGAACAGTAGTAATGCGTGAACAGTAACACGCCCAAAAAATGTGTGAACAGTAACACGCCAGAAAAACCCCCTTTTGTTTTAGTCCCACATCGGATATTTGAGAGAGCGCCATACATTAGGGGTCCTATAAATATAGACCTATTCCTTTGTTTTAAAGTGCTAGAGAGGGTAATTTCGAGCATTCTTTTGAGAGAGCTATTGTGAGAGATCTGAGAAATTATTTGAGAGTTTTATTTGTGAGATTTTGTAAATCTTATTTGTATTCTCTCTCTCTAATAGTAGATCTCCTCCACCTTGCCCCGTGGACGTAGGCAATTGTCGAACCACGTAAAACTTGTGTGTTTTGCTATTGAGTTAGTTTGTAATAGTTTTGTGTGATTTGTAATAGCTTTTAGGTTCACTCGACAGGTCAGTCCTAGAACTGATGAGAGGA
>JBAKGM010049656.1:0-16554 GCA_037177215.1 Asparagus racemosus
GGTCGATTTCACCTGCTTTAGGCGATCTATTTCCTTCGTGAAATAGTCCCCTCATCCCCGTAGATCTCTACTTGGATCGGATTATGCGCTGGTCCACGGACACAAAAAGTCCCAGACACAGGCAAAGACACACACGCAAGCGAGGATCTAATAAACGGATCCCGCATTTGTTCAACCAGGGCGATAAAGTTGTAATCTTTTTTTTAGTTTTCATTGTAAGCCTTATAAAAAGGCGATTTTTATTTTGAATCTTGTTGTAAGCGAAACAAGCTGTAATGAATTCGTGCAATAGAAAACAAAACAACTTTCCCCGCGAACAAGCTGGCAACCACAGTGGAAGCCATCGGCCTCAGATCTGAGGTCGAAGTATCGCAGCCGCGGATCCCGATCCCGGTGGAAGAAGAGGTCACGTTCGAATTCGACCAACAGAAATTTGAGGAATATCTCTCCTCATCCTCCTCCAAATCCACTTCTCCCTATCGCTCCAAGAAGATCTCCGCTGCCAGGAGAATCCGTTGGGCCTCAGATACAGAGTCCTAGGATGACGAATCTAACCCCACTGCCGTCGGTAGCTGTAAAATTTCCTCGGCGCCCGCAGCCCAAGTTCCCCTGGTGCTCGAGATGACCGTCGATGGCGTACCCCTGCTCTCCAAGTGAGCACGACAGAGGCGACGACAGAGCATGGCACGCAGGTTCGCCAAGGCTATGCAATCCACGAGGCGGATCTAAGATCTAGACTGATGCAGAGGCTCTAGCCTCAAGTGATTGACGGCCCCTCCAAGCTGTCGACAAACTAATAGATCCGGGTCAAACGGAACCGTTCCACGCTTTAGGAGCGCATCCGAAAGTGCCGCGCACTCCTTGCGCAGGCACGAGCTTTGGTGCAACAAGCCCGTCAACTGAAGAAGGAAGAGGTGGCCAAGAAGCCACCAGCGAGCCGCCAGGTCTAGAGATCCAAGTCCGCCGCAATTCCAACCCCGGTGATCATGGCGCCAAAGCACAAGTCTGCCGGCACTTCAAATCCTAACCCGGCGCCCAAACTAAAAGTGGCAGGCGCCCCAACACCAATTGCCCCAGAGCCGAGGCCAAAATCCACTGGCGCCCTAATCCAGGCTGCATCGGCGCTGAGGTCGCCTCCAGTGTCTGCATCTAGATCTTTTGCAAAACCAATTCCTGCTGCGGCTAACAAGCTAACCATCAAAGAACGCTTGGGTCCATTGAGGAAATCACGGGTCACTCCCGATGCAGGAGGTCGCACCCACCTCAACAAGGACAGGGAGATTCCTACAGCTCCACCAACTGGACTGAGAATCGAAGTCTGAGAATCCACCGAGACTTCACACCCACACAGGCGAACGTCAAGGCAAGTCACTTTTAGCAATTTCGATGATGCAGTCCGTCCTCAGAAGGAGACATTTTCTTCTGATGATGACGACGTTATACTCGAGAGCTCACGCCAACGCGCGATGGGTTGCTCCGGCACTCAGGCCGATGAGCTGTACTATCGTGCTGGGGGTACGAGAAGATCCTGAAAGAGGAATTCCTCTGAGAAGCTTGGACATTACCCATGTTCCAAGTTGATCAATGCGGTGCTACCGGAGTGTATTTTCAACAAGACAACTCTGAAAAGAGTGTCGGTCTTCGACAGACCTCACTACAGATTGCCGAAGCCCAGGTCAAGACGCTTCCGTAGGAGAAGATCAACGACTCAAAGGGATGAATTGCCCACAGTCACCAACAATATGACGAGCAAAGGGACGTAAAATTGTACCGGTTCCCAATCATCGACCAGATAACTCGGTTGCGCACCAGGACAATTCAGCGTTCTAACTATGACAAAATCCTGAAAGGGTTGCCGTCTGATGACGAAGTGTCGGATGCTAGCTCTGCAATGGCTTCTGACAACACGGTTTCTAGTGAGGTACAACCTCGAGAAGCCCTTATGATTAGTGCCGAACAGGTGGCCAAAATGTTCGAAGAAGCAATGGCCAAGCAAAAGGAGAACTTCAAGTTTGAATTAGAGATGGCCATGCAGCAGATGCAAGAAATGCATGACCAGTAAATCCAGGCACTGACAAACTGTCAAGGTGAAACCAGTCTTCGCAACAACATCAATCAGGTTGACAGCGACATTGACAGGGAAGAAGAGCATGGCGCTAGACAACCCCCTAAAGAGCGAAATGCTAGGGGTAGTCCGGAGAATACCAGTGGCAACACCATCCTAGAAAATGAGAAAATCAAAGATCTCGAGAGTAAGATTAACATATTGATCTCCGCTTAAGAAATCAAGAAAACAAGAATACTGTGCCCATACCCCAGGGAGTGGAAGTCAATCCCGTATCCGTCAAAGTTCAGCTTGATCAACTTCACACCATTTGACGGAAAGGGGTCCCCCACTCAGCACTTGATTTACTTTAAATCCTACTTGGGGATATTTCTGGAAACAAGCCCTTGATGGTTCGGTCATTCGTCGGCACCCTTAGAGGAGCTACCTTTGATTGGTATCGCCATCTCAAACCTGGGAGCATTACCTGCTGGGATGACATGGAGTCCATGTTTCTCTCTAACTTCTTCGACGATGACACCGAGATATCCATCGGGATGTTGCTCGATGAGAAGCAAAAAGATAAAGAAACGGTAGATACCTTCGTCAAACGATTCTAGAACAAGTCAATGAACTATCGAGATCTGATTACGGAGGAGTTTATTCTCCAGATCTGGCACAATAACTTATCGTTGGATGTGCTCGAGGTGATGGGAACGGCACCCTCCACTATGTGGTAGGACCTGTAAGTGCGTGGGGAGCAAGCCGAACGCTTCCTCAAAAGAAAAAAGGCAGAAAGAGGCCAGCCGATAGTAGAAGCTCCAAAATACAACTTTGTCCCACACGGAAGGGGAAGGAGCAGGTTAGAACGGTGGTCGCAAACTAGATGTTCCAACTGCAACCCCAGCAGCAACCGTAGCAGCGAGCGCCACAGTAGTCGCAGTCATAGTGGTAACCAGGGCCACAGAAGCAAAAGGCCTCATAGTCGAGATTCTCGAAGTCCTATTCTTTTAGGGACAACGAGATTCCCGGTCTCTTCAAGTATCTTGTGTATAATAACGAGATCAAGCTCCCTCTGATCAAGAACCAAGAGGAGGCTAAGAGAACCAACGACCCGAGGTACTGTGCTTACCACAGGGCGGTTCACCACCCCACCAAATCATACTTCGGCCTCAAGGATAAAATCCAGGCCTTGATCGATGTGGGGGTCATTACGATGAAACCTTCCAAGGAAAAGAAGATTGGGGCAAACGCTGTATCCATTAGCTTTGGATCGGTGCCCTTGATGTGGTTTGAATCCGAGCCTGTAGTGAAGGTGGCGATAAGGACAGTGAATGATTGATCTGCACAAATAACGCCAAAAAGGGCTCGTGCTACATATGGCCCTAAATGGCGAAGTTTTGTGGGTCCACTTGGACCTACTTTAAGATGATCAATGGGCAACCTCCTCTTCATTCAAGAAAAAGTCGAGGGGGAGGGGGAATGGAAAATTGTGCCATGTTACTTCTGTAGCCTTAGAGGAAGATGATGAACAGGTGGTGACGCTCCAACTCTCTGAGGAGGAACCCGAAGCCCGTGCCACCAGGAGCGGACACGAGTACATGTACGAGTACCCGGAAGTTCCCGACCCAAATGCCAAGACGTTGTCAGAGTTGGGGGTATCGACAACTCCCCTCACTCGCACAAAAAAGGTGCAACAACAGGCAGCTGCCAAAGAAGCTATGGCTAAGTTGAAGGAGAAGCAACCGCAGAAGATTTAGCTCCCGAAGCAGTCTCGATTCAATCACTCGATTGGAGGAGACAAACTGGGAAGCTCTAACTCCCCATACCGCTTCAACATGATGGCTCAGCTGGCTAACTTACCAGAGAGGATCACTCTCTACGAGCTCCTGCGACTGTCAAAGGAGACTCGGGAAGCTTTGCAAGAAGCTCTAGCTGATTTTGAGGTCTTCCTCACTCAGATTAAGCCAACTCCTGAAGGGATAGAGTCTTCTATTTAGCAGTGCAACCTGGCTACCAAGCACCTCCCCTGCATCACCTTTACCAAAAAAGACAAGCAGACGAGGAACTCCAAGCATGATAGGCCGCTGTACTTCACTGGGTACATCGGCTCCAGTGAAGTTAACCGGATCCAAGTTGATCCAGGTTTCGTTGTGAGCATCATGCCCTTAGCCTCATGTAAGCTTCGGGATTCTTGCTAGTAAGCTGGCATCAACCAGCACAGTGATCTACGGATTTAACACCAGTGGATCTCGCCCACTTGGTAAAATTTGAGTGAAGTGCTAGATGGGAGATTTGAAGTCCAAAGTCACATGTTATGTAATCGATACTGAGACTTCCTATAATTTATTATTGGGTCGACCTTAGATCCATAATAACGTTATAGTTTCCCCTACTATTCATCAGTGTCTAAAATATATAGACACAAATAATAAAGTCAAGACGGTGGTCGCGGACAAACAGCCATTTAAGGGGATGGTGAATTACTTCACTGATTCTCTCCTCTACGGCAATGAGTCCAATACTGAATCATCAGCCTAAAGCACGGACAGCGGTAGGGAAGCTGATACCGAAACTGGGCTTGATTATGATCGCAATTTTTTCTGAACGACATTGTGCCGATTGTAATGAATCTTGACGATGAAGAATCGTCGGATGAAGGTTGTAATTGGCAACTTGCTGACAAAGTAATAAAAGAGGATTTAGTGTACTCGTTGTCTTTGACTGATGTAATGACAGGGTTATACGACAATTCTGACTTGCACCTACGAACACGGTCATCGTGCATAACACAGAAGTTGTTCTGAGACTCCTTTGGGACAACACTCGTCATTCCAAGAAAAGCAAGTAATGAAAAAGACTTGGTCTACAGTAAAGGAGGTACAATTCCGATGCCGAATCACTTCTTAGCGGGAGACGTCAATGACAGCAAGCCTACACTTCACACATTCAGATATTGTCTAGAAACACTGGACATCATGAAGAAGTGGGGGTACGACTTGGTGGGAGGAGGAGGTCTTTGTTTCAGATGAGGTCTTCAAGTCCCGCCCATAGCGGCATATGTCCCAAAAGTGAAGCTGAACAACTATTATACATTCAGAAGGGGATTGGGATATGAATCCTTCTCAGAAGATAAATGCTCTTGGTTAATTGATAACCACCTACCCGATGAAGGAGACAAACATTCGTCTGATTCATCTGCTTGGGATTCTTACGTCAGTCTGGGCGAAGCCTTCAAGGCTCTGATGGTCAATATGGCTACTTCCGACCCTACCACAATGGAGGACGACAAGGAAATGTCAACATGGGAAGACCCGTGGGTTCATCATCTCAACATGCAGTACGGGACCGGTTCGAGCAAAGAGAACCCCCCACTGAAGACATAGTCATCCAAGTCAACATGGGCGACGAAGCTAATCCAAAGCCCATCTTCATGAGCGGTAGTCTTCCCCCAGAAGAAAAAGAAGAATTGATCGCTCTTGTTAGGGAATATATTGACGTGTTCGCTTAGAACTATGAAGATATGTCGGGGCTAGACCCGAATGTGGCAATCCACTACCTCAATATCAAGCCGAACGCTAAACCTGTCAAGCAATAGCAAAGACGATTTCGTTCGCAAATTATGGAAGCAATTGTGGTGGAAGTGAAAAGGCTCATCGAGTCCGGCTTCATCACAGAAGTGCAACATCCAGACTGGGTGGCAAACATCGTCCCGGTATTAAAGAAAAATGGGACAATTAAGATCTGCGTCGACCACAGAGACATGAACGCTGCATGCCCTAAAGATGATTTCTCTCTCCTAATCACCAACGTCATTATCGACAACATGTGTGGGTTCGAAAGAATGTCCTTCATGGACAGCTTTTCAGGTTACAATCAGATCAAGATGCACCCAGATAATGCCAAACATACAGCATTCAGAACACCTCATACCAACCGACAATGATGAAGATTTTCCAGGATCATCTCTGGAAAATGGGCGAATGTTACATCGATGACTTGGTCATGAAAAGCCGCGACAAGAGTGTTCACATCAAAGATCTTAGAACAGTGTTCGAGCTCATGTGAGCTCACTAGCTAAAGGTGAACCCTACCAAATCCTTCCTCGAGATGTCCAATGGTAAGTTCCTTAGCTACGTCGTCACCAATAAAGGCATCCATGTCGACCCTAATAAAGTGAAGGCGATTCAAGATCTACAACCTCTAAGAAATTTGAGAGAGCTCTGGGGGTTACAAGGGCGATTGGCATATATCCGACGGTTCATATCGAACCTATTTGGAAAGTGCCAGCCTTTCTCTAGGTTGAACAAGAAGGGTGTGTCATTTATTTAGAACGACGCTTGTCAAAAGATATTTGAGGAGATCAAAGCGTATCTCGTAAAGCCTCATGTTCTTGTGGCACCACAGTCAGGTAAACCATTCCTGATCTACACTAAGGCAACGGACCACTCGTTAAGCGCTTTACTTGTGCAAGACGATGACAGTGGTAACGAATAGGCAGTATACTACCTAAGCCGAACATTAGTCAGTGCTAGCATTTGGCAAAATGGGCCTTGCTCTAGTCCCAATACGACCTGCACTTCAAACAGCAGAATTCGGTTAAGGGGCAAGCAATTTGTGATCTTTTGGTGGTAAATCTGACGACAGACGCAGCCGAGCTATATGATGACCTGTCGGATGAAGCCCATGAAGTCAACACTACGCCGCACCAACAAATATGGCGGTTGTATTTTGATAGAGCTTCTCGAGCTACTAATGTGGCAAGTGCCCCCGGATGTTCTAAGATCTCCACTGGAGTCAGAGTTGTCTTAGTTTTTCTAGGGAAACATGTCATGCCCCGAGCCTATTCGCTCACCGAACCGTGCTCTAATAACGTGGCTGAATACAATGTGCTACTTATCGAGCTTAGTTTTGCAAAAGAGTTGGGGTCGAGTATCTCAAAGCGTACGGCAATTCACAACTGATAGTCAAACAGATCCGTGGAGACTACAAAGTCAGGAATCCAGATCTGGTCCCCTATCACCTTGTGGCCATTGAAATAGCAGACTTGTTTGAAGAGTTCTTTATTGAATATATCCCGCGCCTTTAGAATGCTTACGCGGATGTATTAGCAGCGTTAGCAGTATCAATGGCACAACCTCCCGAGACCGAGCAGTTAGTCACAATTAAAACTCATCAATTATTCATAGCAATATATGATGAGGTACGGGGAGACAAGGAGGTAGTTACCAAAGAGGTATACACGAACCGAACCAAATTGGAGCCCCGAGATTAGCACTTTCCTATTATCGACTACGTCTTGAATGGTATTCTGCCAGAGAATGTGAAGGAGAGAGAATCAATCTGGCGAAGAGTTCTAAGATTCTTCTACGACACAGAGACCCAGATGTTATTTCGTCGAGGATATGATGGTCTTCTACTCCAGTGCCTTTCAAACAAAGAGGTGAGAGAGGTCCATAGGGAAGTGCACAAAGGTGAATGTGGCGCACACCAGCCTGGCCCTAAGCTGTATGATCGTATCAGGAGAATGGGATACTTTTGGCCAACGATGGCCAACGACACGATCGAGTATGCTCGAAAATGCCATGCGTATCAAATTCACGCAAACTACATGCATCAGTCTCCGAAGCAATTGCATCCTTCGGCTACATCCTGGACATTCGAAACATGGGGAATGGATACTGTGGGTCCTATTTTTCCTCCATAGGTCAAAGGTGATCGGTTTATTCTAGTGATCACCGACTACTTCTCTAAGTGAGCTGAAGCAATCTCGCTAAAAGAAGTGAAGGCGAGCAACGTCATCAAGTTTATCAAACACCACATCATCTAGCAACATGGTGTCCCAATACGGATCGTGCATGACAACGGTTCTCAATTCATTAGCAATTTCTTCATTAGGTTTTGCGAGAAGTTCAAGATTCAAGACGCCTCGTCAACAGCCTATAATCCAGCTGCAAATGGATTAGCTAAGGCGTTCAACAAGACAATTATCAAAATTTTGTCGAAGCTTGTGAAGATTAACAAGCGAGACTGGGATGATAAGCTCCGAGAAGTACTCTGGGCATATCGCACAACCGTACGCACGCTAACTAGAGTGACCTCGTACTCTCTAGTCTACAGGTGTGAAGCAGTTCTTCCGCTCGAAGTTCAAACCCCGTCACTTTGCATCGCCCTCGCAACGGAGATGACGATCAAAGAATAGCATCAGAAACGTCTCGAGGAGCTCGAGATGTTGGATGAAAAGCGCCTGGAGGCTCAACAATGCATTGAGTTCTACCAAGCAAGGATGTTGAGAGCTTTCAACAAGAAAATGTGACAAAGGAGTTTCAAAGAAGGAGATCTGGTCCTCGCTACTCAACCACCGATAATCCTCAACTCTAAGAAAAAAGGTAAATTCGAACCCAAGTGGGAAGGCCCATTTGTAATAGAGACAGTCTATTCTAACAGTACATATCGCCTAATTACCCAAAGTGGCGACCGGCAATTAATGCCGATAAATGGAAAGTTCCTGAAGAAATACTACCCTTAGTATCTTCAGGATAATCCATTTCAATTGGAAGTTCCTCGTGGGATATTTCACCCACTTTCTTTGAGGATAACCCTAGATTTATCCTCCACTATAAATTCCCCCACCGATCAAATTCATTGACGGTGGGTCTACAAAATTGTCTGGTCTAAGTACCAAAATCCCCTCTTGATTCCTTCCATGGACAAGAGGTCCACTCAAAATTTCTTTCACGCTAGAGATAGAATATAAAATTCTTTCTCTCCAAACGTAAGATCCCCTTCGTGATAAACAGAAGTGTTCTATCCTTTCCTTTTCCAGGCCATGCCGACTGAGGGTATAGGTCAGAATTAGATTTTCAAATCAGGTCGTCCAACTGAAGGTCACCTGAATCTTTTCAATTCTCTTAGTAGAAACCCCACTCTTAATCTCACCCCACTTCCTAGGTAGCGCCGACTGAAGGTATGCGCCAGGATTCTCAGACCAGGTTGTCCACCTGAAGTTCACCTGAGTCTTTTCAGTTCTCATAGTGGAGATCCCACTCGTAGTTCCATCTTCATCCTAGATAGCGTCGACTGAAGGTACGCGCCAGGATTCTCAGACCAGGTCGTCCGCCTGAAGGTCACCTGAGTCTTTTCGGTTCTCGGAGTGGAGATCTCACTCTTAGTTCCATCTTTATCCTAGGTAGCGCCGACTGAAGGTATGCGTCAAGATTTTTAGATCAAGTTATCTGACTGAAGGTCGCTTGAATCTTTCTAGTTCTCGGAGTGGAAACCCCACTCTTGGTTCCAACGTTTTTCAGGTAGCGCCGATTGAAGGTATGCGCTAGGATTTTCGGGTCAGGTTGTCTGACTGAAGGTCACCTGAATCCTCTCGACTCCCAGGACAGAGTTCCTGCTCTTAGTTTCTCTCATTCGCCATGAGAGATAGAATATAAAATTCTTCCTCTCTCACCAATTTAATCTTATCGACAAAAACCCCTTAGTCCAAGAATCATCTTTGGGAATTTGATCCCAAATCCTAAGCAGAGATAGGTCGACGCCTCACACGCATCGCCAGGTTAGTCTTCCCATTAAAAAGACGAAGTCTATGTATTCAATATCATAGCACCAAGTCTAAGAGAGTTTCATTCTCTTGGCACAACGTTATGTGCGGAACAGGTTCAGATAATCCACACGCTAGCCCGATTCAAACGGTAGTCGATAAAGGCACGCCAAATCTATTGAGGGCTGGGGGTTGGCCAATAACCTCAAAGTCGACGCCTAACACGCGTCGCCGGTTAGTCTCTCTTACCCGCAAAAGAGTACGAAGTCTATATATTCAATATCATAGCACCAAATCTAAGAGAGTTTCATTCTTTTAGCACAACGTTACGTACGAACGGGTTCACATAATCCGCACGCTAGCCTGATTCAAACAGTAATCGGTAAAGGCTTATCAAATCCATTGATGGCTGAAGGTTTGCCAAAAATCCTATAAGTATTATGGTTAATTATTTCTGCAGTTACATATTTTATTGATAAAAACGGGAGACATATTTTATTGATAAAAACTAAAGTTACAGTTCCTTAAACATCAAATTTGTGGCAACAGATTTGTTGTTTCAATCCGGACACTTTATCAATAAAAGCTTGCTGAAATTCATCCTGTAGCTCAGCCCTGAAAGACTCCTCACTGGTGTTGAGCGTCTTCACAGTCTCCTCCTCAATCTGAGCTAGCTTCTACTTCGAGAGCTCAAACTTCTCAGACATGACGGCCAAAGTTTCCTCTTTGTTGGCTTTTGTCAGCTTCAAGACACTCAGGCTCTCCTTTGCTGCGTGAAGCTCCTGCTCTAGCTCTACTATCTTCGCCTTGCCCTCAGCTACACAAGACTGAAGATGGCTCATAGAGGATAAAGTCTCAGCAACAGCGACCTCTAAGTGGTGCGCCTAGTCTCGCTGCATCTGGACTTCGAGCCCGGTGAAAACACGGGCATCACGCCAAGCTGCCAGACGAATCTCTGTCTCCGTGGCTAAATATGAAGGGAGCCCCGCTACCTCTAAATCCTGCAAACTCCAGAGCTTAGCCTCCAGGTGAGCGAGATCATCGGCAATGGCCTGGGCTAGCTCTGGGAGACCTGAATCTCGTATCAAGTCTATCCTAGGGTCAAGGAATGGCCGAAACTGACGGAGAGAAAGCCCGCTGCTGAGAAGCGTGTCTGTCACTGTGGCTAGGTAGGAGAAGAACGAACGAATCTCTACACGGATGACAAGCTGAGATGGATCGTCGTCCGACATCAATGCTCTCACAAGCCATGAAGCATTACTACGGGCCCTGCAAGGAGAAGGAGGAGGGTTAAACACTCCAAAATCAAAAATCAGTGTGAGTTCAGTCCACTGAGCAGTCCGTACCTGTTGAGATAGTTCCTTGCCCTAACGGAGCCGTCGAAGGAGCATCAGTCGGCGGCGCATTGACTGTCACAGTCGGTCCCTCAACCTGTACATCCGATGTAACATTAGCTACGGTAGCTGACTCTGGAGGAGCAATAGAATGAAGAGTTTCTGTCACCAGCAAGAGACGTTTCAATTTCATAGAATTATAGCTATACTAGTCAAAGTTGGCTAATCCTATAATTATCGAAAAAAGGGGATCCATATCCTTAGAGGAACCAGCCTTGAAATTCCCAGGAATTGCCAGCTCAGGCTCAATTTTACCAGGAAGAGTATCATCTTCGGGCGAGCCACACATCAAGTCATCCATGGATATATCCATAGGCAAACCGTCGTCATCAAAGTCCTCTATTGATAAATCTAACATAAGAGGACGTGAATGGAAGAAGCGAAATCAGGAATCCACACTGCGCTAAAAAGACTTACCTTCTGCGGCAGAGTTTGTCTCCCTAAGCCCCGTTTCCAAAGTGGCTTCCTGCAATTTCTAAAAGAGCAAGAAGCGTAGACGCGATTCGGGGAGGCACAAATTCTAAGCCATTCAATTCCCCTATTCGCCATCTAAATGGGGGATTACCAATGTTAGATGAACCTAGAATTGCTGATTCAGGTACTATGTTGCTATTCTCAGGCTCCCCTGCCATAGCTCCATGCACTTGCTGAGTGAAACTGGGCTCGGCGAAGTCAGGAAGGGGAAAATCAAAACTGGTGTCGCCACCCCCATATTCTTCTGCACAGGAATGAAAACCATGAGCTTCAGAAGTAAAGAATTAAGTAATCAAAAGGACTACAGGTTGGTCGAGCATTACCTCTGTCGCTGACAGAGTCCTCGCCAGTCAAGTCCACGTCGAAGCCTCAAGGAGCGGAACGGGACTTGTGGTCTAGCTTCTTTCGCTTCGGTTGAGCCTCAGTTCGAGGTTTTCCCCCATGATGAGGGCGAATCACCTCCTTTTCTAACATTCCAGGAAGATTAAGCTAATGTCAGACCGAGTAACTATACATAAGAAACAGTAAGGCGAAAAGGAGAAGGAGAGAGTACCAAAGTTCTCCTCATGAACTACGACTTCTGCCTGGTCCTCTCCTGAAGTCCCAATAGCAGAACTGTGGATTCCTTCCTTAGTCCCAGTGGCTAATGAGTCTGGTGGCGCTTCCTCTGTGCTCGAGCAGCCCTCTGGATCGTTCGAGTGTCAGCTCGGGAGACCTCTTCGGCCCTCAACTCGTCGAGGGACTTCACGGGAACATGCTCATTGGCTACCAAGAGTCAATTACAGTATAGATGGTCAACTCCAGGTGGTGATCAGCACTCAGAAGGCTAAATCTAGTGTTGGTGCACCCCGTTACGCTCCACAACCACGCTCGGACACCGTCTATCAACCCGTCGTGAGTCCGGAGCTGCCGGTTCGGATTCCCAACATAAAGTTGGTCATAACCAAACTAACAGGTAAAACGAGAAGGGAAATATGGCTTGATGTAGCACTCATCTCTCACCCAAAAAGTGAGATAGCCCGGTCTGATGTTTGTCAGCCAATTGAAGTAGCCGACATCCAGTAAAGTCTGATGTGCCCTCGGCCTTTCTTCCTCGATCAAATACTCCCCATGCTGACCAGAGAATCGAGGAAAGCATCTAGAGAAGACCCCGCCATTGTGAATTTGCAGCTGCCTCTGAAATTCTGAGAATCCACGCCCCTGCCATTTGCAGTCCTCTAGCGATTAAAGAAAGGGGATCGATGGATCTGCAAGCCTCGATGCTGACATCATATCAGTGCAGTGAAGAATGAACCAGGCCATCAAATAGGTGTATGGGAGTTCCACCTTGACGTGAGGAATCTCATCTGATGGTTCGCCTTTCCCCTGAGCAAAGGCATCGGCTATCTGACGAAGTCCCCGGTGAATGTTAGCCACCATCACTAGAAGAAGAGACAGATCCTTCTTGTGAGCAAGCTGAACTGCGGGATAGAGTACCTCTAATGACAAAGTGTCGCTGGGCTGACATGGCACCGTGCACTTCTTCAGCCAGATGGCAAGAAAGCTGGCTAAGAGAGTCACCGGTTGAATCGGCTTTATCGCATGCCATAAGAAGGTTGAAAATTTGTTCCCCGCAGAAAAACCATACTCAGTATTGCCCGGGGTATAGGATTTGGCACCAGATGTTTTGATTAACTCATTAACTTCTGAAGGAGTGAGAGGGGCCAACCCACAAATATCCTCGCCAAAGGGGCCCTCCAAGTTACTGAATAAGTAGCTGGCGAACTGCTTCAAGCTAATATGTGACTTCCTCTTTGCTAACGGCTTAATCTGGGCCAAGGCAATATGATAATGGCATGTGAGATCCCACAGAGTATCGTAGCAGCCAGGCATGTGATCCCTTAGCTGACCTAATTCTCGACTCGAAGGGAAGTATTTCTGATACAGAATTTTCCCCATGGGTAAACCTAAAACCCGATGCATCTCGTGCAAGGCTAGTCCAAGCTCGCCATGCCTGGTCAAGAATGTGTTCGAATCAGGATCGTAGAGCTCAAGCGAAAAAGTGGTTGGCACTGATCGTAAGCCTGTACGTAGTGGCACAGATCGCGGCGTATACGCCACAGGCATGAAGTTCATCACCCCATCGGCCGAGGACGTAGCTGGTCAAACGAGTCCACCAGAGCTTGTTTGCAGAGTGAACCCAGCTGAAAAATCTATGACCGAATGTTGGTATCTCTCGCCCTAGCTAGGCAAGGCGATTCTTCAAAGTCTAAGCAGTGATGAAATACTCGTCACGAGGCGGTGAGTCTAACCTTAATATGCCAGGACGTAATCTGATAACCCGGCTCCTGAGTGAGCCTGGAACTGACTGATGGCTAATGAACCCGCAATGAATGCTATCACGCTCCTCCAACAGGCGCCACGACATCTTCCGCGCCATGGCCTGGTGCCTCAGCCCAGTCAAATATCAATGGCTGGGTATCCAAGGAAGATATAGGAACCCCCCGTCATCCTTGTACAGTCACTGCTCACTCTCAATGAAAGCTGCATCTGGGTCCTCAACGGAGTCGCCAAACAAGTAGTCCGTCTTTCTCAGGGGCTGAGTAGAACTAGTGTTCCTCACGAGTGGTGTGTCTATCATCAGCAATCTCAATACATGAGGACCCCCCTCAAGTACTACTTGAGTCACCTCCGTAGGCGTATCTGGTGTGAACTGGGGCGAAATAAAGATGGCAGGGTCATCACAGGTGGAATAGTGATCACCACGACATCCATCAACCGCATGGGAAGGAAACGCTTTGGAGAGATACTCGACTGAAAAAAAAATCAGGGCGGGTCAAACTCAAATACAAAAAATACTCATCTTACAAACTCATGAGATAGAGTCACGACTTCACAGCGGGATAACTGATTCTGAAATACCTTACCAACTCGTAGGACAATATACCCTGTCACATAAAGTAACGGAGTATCCTATCCTGCCGACCGTAATGCATCAAAGAATCGCTCCCGTCATTGGCCGAAATATAAGCATCGATCCTCACCAAGGAGGAATCAAGGCTATATAAGAGTCGATCCTCACCAAGGAGGAGACAAGCCTGTGTAAGCGACGATCCTCACCAAGAAGGAATCAAGGCTCTTCCCAATCGCCTTACCAAGGAGAACGAAGCGGGGATGAAATATGCGAATGCAAACCAGGTCGTGTAAAAGGATATGAAAGGCTCACCGGCAAACGACGAGGGCACGCCCTCGCGGGAAGGGGTAGACGGCTAGCTTCTCGGGGCCCGTGATCTTCCTGACGACATAGTAAGCGAAAAGACGAAATAAAGTCAGATACATAGTTGAAAAAAAAAGCTAAAAAAATCAACAAATATGGCAAAAAAGGACCCGTTTGGTCAGGTCGTGGTCCATCAGCCATGGCCGAGGCACCAACGGGTGCCTTGGCTCGACCGAGGCTGCAACAGCGCCTCGGTCACGACCGAGGTGCCCAGCGCCTGGACACCAAGGCACTCGACCATGGCCAAGCCGCCTGGCTGCGGTTCTTCCATGGCCGAGCCCTGACCCCATGTGCGCACATCAAAAAAAAAGAGAAGAAAAACAAGAAGAGAGAAAGAGAAGAAGAACTATATTAAACCCTAGTTTTCTTTTTTTTCATGTAAAGCCTAATTGTAAACCCTTGTACACTTACCTCGAAGTTGAAAGAGACGGGACGACACGAGGCGAGAAGAAAGCAAGAGAAAAAAGCATAGAAAGGGGCCAGCCTAGGTCAAAGGAAAAGAGAGGAGATGGTTATTTATAACAGTCCCTAATGGGGCTCAAACCAATTCCTATTAGGACTCTAATCAGTCCCTAATTAGGAGTCCTAATTGGAGCCCTATCCGGATGCCAAAACAGATATATGAGGATAAACGATTTCTCAAAAATGTTCTTAAGGATAACTCACCAACCTCTAAACAGATATATGAGGATAAACGATTTCTCAAAAACTCTAGTAAATGCACGAGTATAAACTGTGTTGACGCCAGGCAACGCGTCGCCGCCGGAGGATTCACCGATCAACGGTTCGAATCCAAGTAGAATTAGATGGTGGTCAACGCGTCGCACTCGCCGATTGAAGGCTAGACTCCACATATTTTGACGCCAATCAACACGTCGTAGCGAAGAATTCCCCGATCAACAAAGGAGTCTCGTAAAAAGTTTGATGGTCAGTTGAACGACAACTCACCAACACGAGTCAAATTCAAACGAACTCAATCAGTTTCAAGATTCTGATAGCAGTCAAGCAAAAAATGCAGCACCATAATACTTTCAGCTATCCTACAAAGAACTGGAGAATCTGAAAGGATTGGAGGAATTAAATACTAGAGCTAATCTCGAAAGAAATTCATCTATCAACTTCAGGTCAAGATCTCAATAATGATCAGACGAAAAGTTTAGTACCGTAATGCCTTCTGATATCCTACAAAGAACTGGAGAGTCTAAAAGGATCAGAGAGATCGAACACTGAAGCCGTTCATAGGTCCTGTCACACCGACTGAAGGTTGGGGCCTATCATATCAAAAGTATCCCAGGCTCATCAAAAAATCGAGACTGAGATACTTTGAAGGGGGTATCTGTAGGCATTGAAAATCACTTATCAATACCTGAACGAGACTCGTGACGATGGGTTGACACCAACGACCCATCTAACGATGCGACCAAGAACCGCTGACGACGTAACTGCACCACAAAACGAATAAAGCGAGCTGACGAATGCATAAAGTGAGTCAGCAAGGCGTACAAGTCAACGAAGTGACGTATCGTGGAATAAATCCAACGACGAAACTTCAGATCAGCGAGATCCGACAAGGCGAGTCGACCAGACTCAGACGTCGACGAGACGGAATCAACTAGACTAAACTCGTCGACAGGATTGAACTGATCGAGTTCCAAGTTAGTGAGAAAATCAATCGGACATGGACTCAGCACGACGGCAACAAGATCGAGAGAAAACAACACCTGAAAAATCCAAAATGAGGCCAAACAGCATCTCGGCCAAGGCTGAGAAATCATTTGGTGTCTCGGCTTCGCCGAGACACCAAGTCTCCTGGCCCAGCACACCCCCCTCTCTCCTA
>JBAKGM010049887.1:0-16522 GCA_037177215.1 Asparagus racemosus
TTGTATTATAATTTCTTGACGCTTGGCGTATTAGGTTGAGGAGAAAAGTTTTTAATTTATACTCCCCGATCTAATACATCGCGGGCTTGCTTGCGTCCCGTTTCCATGTATTCTGGGAAGCGGGGCGTGACATGACTTTATGGTTATTGGCTAACCCCAGCCATCAATAGATTTGATGAGCCTTTACCGATTACCGTTTGAATTGGGCTAGCGTGCGGATTATTTAAACCCGTTCCGCACGTGACATTGTGCTAAAAGAATATAACTTTTTCAGACTTGGTGCTATGATGTTGAATACATAGGCTTTGTCTTTCTCACGAGAATAGACCACTCGGATGCATGTATTAGATGCAAGCTTATCCCTACTTAGACTTCGGGTAAAATTTCCCAAACCTAAATTTTGGTGTCTTCTTCAATTGAAAAAAGACTAAATCGGCAACGCGTATTAGGCGTTGACTTTTCCCTACTTAAGATTCCAGATAGAATTCCCCACACTTGTAAGGCGTGGATTGTGGTGTTATTAATAACAACCTGCCACAATTTCGAATATGTGAGCTTTCATTCTTTTTATGGTTAAGAGCTAACCAGCAACGCGTGTTAGACGTTGGCTTATCCCTACTTAGGCTTCAGGATAAAATTCCCATGACTTGAATTCTGGTATCTTCTTCAATCAGTAAAAGACTAAACTGGCAATGTGTGTTAGGCGTTGGCTTATCCCTACTTAGGATTCGGGATAAAATTCCCCACACGTGTAAAGCTTGGATTGTGGTGTTATTAATAATAACTTGCCACAATTTTGAATATGTGGGCTTTCATTCTTCTTTTACGGTTGAGAACTAACCAGCAACGTGAGTTAGATGTAGATTTATCCCTACTTAGGCTTCAGGATAAAATTCCCCAAGATGAATCTTGGATTGAAGGATTTTTATTGAGAAGATAAGATTAATGTGGGAAAGGAAGAATTTTATATTCTGTTTCCTGATGCTGAAGGGTTAGGATTTTATATCCTATCTCCAGGTCTTCTTTTTAGGGTGAGGAGGGACGGTGACGTTACCACGAGCGTTCTCGGGGCTACCTCCTGCATTCCATTTATCAAGGGGTTATCGGTGTTACGGTCTTCCTCCCTGTCCGTGTCGCTGTCTATTTGGTTAACGTTATTGTGACGACTTGATTCACCCTGGCAATTTGTTAGTGCTTGGATTTGCTGGTCATGCATCTCTCTCATTTGCTACATGACCATCTCCATTTTGAACTTAAAATTCTCCTTTTGCTTGGCCATAGCCTCTTCAAGCATCTTAGCCACCTGTTCTACACTGATCATGAGTGCCTCACGCAGTTGTCTCTCACTGGAAACTGAATTATCGGAAGCAATTGCGGAGCCAGTGTCTGACACTTCATCATCTGAGGGTAACCCCCTCTGCACTTTGTCATAGGTACTCATCTGATAGTCCCGGACCGCAACCGAGTCAATCGTTGAGATACCCCGGGAATGGCTCGTGTCGACGTTTCTTTGCTAGTCATGTTGATGGTGACTCCTGGAAATTCATAACCTCAGGACACCAATCTTCTCCTGCGGAAGTGCCTCGACCTAGGCTTTGGCATTTCAGTGCCAAGCCTATTAAAGACTGACACCTTCTCTGGAGCTGTTTTGGTGTAGTTGCATTCTGACAACACCGCCCTGATCAGCTTAGAACACAGACAATGCGTGTTCTTCTCTGGGAAACTCCTTTTTTGAGACTTACTCGTACCCCCCATCACGATAGTATAGCTCATCAGCATGAATGCCGGAGCAACCTATCGTGTTTTGGCACGAGTTCTCAGGTATAATGTTATCATCGTCAAACAAAAACCTTTCTTTCTGAGAATGAACCGCTTTATCAGAACTTCCAAGACTCACTCGTCTCAACGTTCGCCTTTGTGGGTGCGAAGTTTTGATGGGCTCTTGAACTTCAATTCGCAACCCGGTGCGAACAGTTACTAGATTCTTCTTGTCACGGTGGAGATGGATGCGACCCCCAGTATTGTGAGTTGTTCAGGACATCTTCAACAGGCCCGAACGTTCCTTAGTTGGAATTTTGCCTTGATCATTGTGCAACTGACCGAGGCGCTCTAACACCATTTTCTTGCTTCTCGGTAAGCTGACAGGATCGACCGAAGAAGGAACAGATTTCGCCAGAGATTTAGATGTGATCGCTGGAGGTGGTTGGTCCTTAGTTGACATTTTCGCCCTTGTCTGAACTGTCATTCCTGATTTCGACCTCCAAACTTGGCGCATCTTTGGTGGCTTCTTGGCCACTTCTTCCTTCTTTAATTTTTGGGCCTCTTGAACTAAAGCCCGTGCATGCACAAGCGGTGCGCACGGCTTTCGGATGCGCTCCTCGAGTGTTGAACGATTCTGTTTGACGCGGACCCATTCACTCGTTAACGGCTTGGAGGAGCTGTCAATCATCTGTTGTTGAGGCCTTTGACCTCTTTTAGACTTGAGATCCATCTCATAGCAGATCCCGTCCATCGATTCTAGGGCCTTGGCGAACTGCTTTGCCAGGCGTTGGCGTTGCCTTTGGCGGGCTCTCTTTGAGAGAGTCAGCACGCCATCGGCGGTCATCTCCTGCATAGAGGAGTTTAGATCTGTAACTTTGATAACAGAGGGGTTGGGATCCTCACCTTGGGATTCTAGATTTGAGGACCAGTGGATCTTCCTTGCAGCGGAGATCTTCCTATATTTGCCAGGGGAGGACGATCTGGACGAGGATGATAAGTACTGCTCGAACTTTTATTGGTCAAAATTATATTCGACCTCCTCTTTGATCAGGATCACAATCTGCGGTTACGACACGACGATCTCATCAGCGAGATTGTTGGCTCTCACTGTGGTCGCCCGCTTGTTCGTGGGAAAAGTCGGCTTGATCTTAATTGATGATGAACTCATTACAACTTTATGTGTTTACAAATAAATTCAAAAAAGGTCGTCTTTTTATAAGACTTGGTTACAATAAAAATCAAGAGAATAAAAATTGTAACTTTTTCCTTTAAACAAACGCAGAATCCTATTTATCGGGCTCTTGCTTGCATGGGATCTTTGCCAGTGCCAGGGTTTATCCGCGGATCGCCGCGTGATAGGATCCTAGTGTCAGATCTAAGATCTACATGGTCAAAGGAAATTATTTCACAAAGAAAATAATCGCCTGAAGTGAGTAAAATCGACCAAGCGAAATCACTACTCTTCTCGGGATCAAAACCAAGTTTGATCCGGAGGAATCACGTATAGATCTGATCTGGTGATCTCTCGAACTTATTCGCTTTATGCATTGACGGGCTCGCCGAGATCTCAGATCTAGAATTCTCAGATCTAAGTGTAGATCTCTCTAGAATTTGACAGAGCCTCCCCTTCTTGCTAAAAAGTCTAGATCTAAGAAAATGAGCCCCCTCCTCATAATTATAGGCTTTGAATGCGGGTACAGGTCGGATCTCTGCTGAGCCACCATTTGGTGGCTCAGTTTGGCTGAGCTGCCCACGTAGCTTCATTTTGTTGTTTTCTGAGTTCAATTCGTTCAATCTTGTCGATATTTGCTAATCTGAAGCTTCGCAGTTGGATTCATTCCATCGTTCATATGTGATTCATTACTTCGCTGACTTGTATGCCTCGCCGACTCGCTTCATGCACTTTGTTGACTCGTTTTATGTGTTTGTGTCGTGGTCACGCTCAACGGTTCACTGTTGCATCATCGGATGGCTGTCGATCGTCAACCCATCGTCACGAGTCATGTTCGGGGACTTATAGGCAATTTTCACCGCCTACACTCTAACCCTAATTCCTCTTCCTCTCCCCTCAAACCCTCACCACTACTTCTCCTCAACTCTGACCATCCTCCACTAGTCTCCGTTATCCTCAAATTTCTCCAACATCACCACCAGAAGCTCCACCATCGCCTACACTGTAAGCTCCATCGCCGCCTACACCACACACTCCATCGCCGCCTCTTATGCTTGGCTGCCGCCTCTCCTGCTCTTCATACCTATAAGTCCTCTCCATTCCATCAAAACCCTAACCCTAATTAGGGCAAAATTTGAAATTATAGTGTAGTTAGTTGAATCTTTTGGTTTTTTCTGAAATTATTAGGTTGTCTACACTTAAAAGATCTTGATCCATTGCTCCTTGACGCCTTCAATGAGACCGCCGATTGCCGCCTCCTTTCGCCTTCAGCGAGGCGACTTATAATTTGTAAGTTTCTTCCACATCTAGTTTAGAGTATTTTCTAAAAATTTTCACTGCCTATTTTTATGGTGTTGGCTATATTTTATGGTTATTTGTGAAAATTAGTACAATTTGTGATGTTATATACTGTAGTATTGATGCAATGGTAGTTACCCTTAATCTAGTTGTAGACGGTCAAAAAATATTTTTACCTAGGTCAACGACTAACTTGGACTTAAGAAGTGAACGCCCATGGGCTAAACACTTTGAATGGGCCTAAAATCAAGCTCATAGGAGATTATAGTGAAGGTCGCCTAATGATCGACGCCAAGCCCACCGACCGGATTCTACGTTAAATCCGAGTTCGCAAGAGAAGCTCGCCAACTAGGGAGCTCTGCCAAACATCAACAAAGTGGACCAAGTCTTCCACTTCCGAAGAAGGCGCCCCACGTTCAAGCGGCTCTCACTCGCAACTACAGTGACCTTCACCTACGACTTCCGCGAACCTCGCCAGAACCACGAAGTTCGTCCAAATAGCCGTTTCAAAGCTATTTTCAGGGGATAACTGCCCCCACTATCTCTTGTTTTAATGGCCACTGACCCACGTTCTAAGGAGGTCATTAACTCTCTTTTTAAGCCTATAAAAGGAGAGGAGATCATTCATTCAAAGGGGCACGTGGAGAGAGAGCTAAGGGATACATACACATATATAGAGGAGTTTCATAAAAAGAAAGCTGAGCTACCTTCTAAGTGATTCGATCCTCGCTAACAGCAAAAGATTCGCGAGTCTTGATTCAGTTCGTCAACGGAGTACAAGATCAACGCTCCATCGGCACACAGAAAGGAACCCCCAGGAAATATAAATTTTTTTTATTTCATTGTAATCTTTAATTGTAATCTGAGTTAATTGCAATTACAAAAGACCCAAAACACTAGTTACCATAATTAGCATTAATACCATCATAACGCTAACTTGAATTGTGATTACACAACTATAATTACCCTTAGTGCGACATATAACATAATAATGTGTTATATATCCAATTTAGATGAAAAACGAAAAAGTAAACATTAGCCCTAGACTCCCGACTAATAATTAATGTTAATTCTTTAAACTTTTAATATAAGATACACGACTCAGTTTCTATCACGCCCCGTTTCCCAAAATACACGGAAATGGGATGCGAACAAGCCCGCGATGTATTAGATCGAGGAGTACAAAATGAAAACTCTTCTCCTCAACCTAACATGCCAAGCGTTAAGCAATAATCATAATAAAATCACATGTCTCACAATCACAGTCACGATCAGCAAGAATGTAATAAACAAATCCAGATCCAAACGAATACATATCACCAAGGAAATATCATCCCAGACCAAATAAATAAGAGTTCGATACATCCAGATAAAAGCTAAAACTGAATAATCAAGAACATCTAATGCGCTAAAGAAAATATAATGAGATCTAAAGTCTGACATCTACTACATAAATAAATGACTAAGCTTCTGTTGAATCATCTGCCCCAGCAGTGTGGCACTCTTGCTGAGAATACCATGTCTCCGGTACCTCTCCGTACTGGACCTGTCCGTCATCTAAATCTGACGTACACCAAGAGAATGGAGTACATCAGCGTGTATAACACACGGCAAGATCCCACAACGAGATAACAGTATAATAATAATATAATCGAATGCGAGAAATCAGAATTGTGCATGATCCAGGTATAACAAATCTAGGTAACTATCCATGTAAATCCGAGTGGTTAATATTTAGAAATCTACAAAACGAGACGTAGCACGTCGAGCGAAATAATCCAAACATGGAAACCCTCATGTATATACCATATGTCTCGGATTATAAATAACTAAATACTAGCCCCGAACTGTACCCGGATGGAACATGTAACCGAAACCAACATCAACAAGTGCAACTCGTGTAATCATGCAACCATGTGGCCTAACTGCCAATGTCTCTACTCGGTGTCAAGTCTAGCCATCCTATATCAGATCTCTAGTCTGTATCTCACAAGAGTCAAAGTTTATATTACCTAGATAACTGACGGTTCACATTCTTCTACGGGCATCCAATATCCGCGGAACTACGGTCTGAGGACTACGCGCAATCCGATTCTAGCTTGTCCGGACACAAGCAGGACTCATGTGAATACACAAGTACACTGGCAACGTGCGAAAACAAGATCACTGGCCCAACAAACTAGCCCCAAGTGTGAAAATAAGATTACTTGGCACGGTCTGGAAGATACATAAACAACAATATCCGAATACATGAACCAAGACTTTCCCATCCCACGGGCTCAGGTAACTTAAGTCAACGATACCAGTTATAACCAAAATACAGGTACACCTCCTACAAGTCAACTCACACATGTCACTAAGTCTTGTTCATGACGAACCAAGTTCCTAAGTCAAGAACTGCTATGGTTCTCAATGCAACATATAGTGTAAATGCGACCAACTCTGTGCAACATGAAATAGCATGACTAGTACATGAAAAATACACATAAAACAAGAATAATAATTGTGAACAGAATGTAATATGCATGAACAACATCCAAGGATAATTAAATGCACTGGTAACTGGCAACATCGATAACTCACTACTTAGAAATCCGAAACGTCTTGTAAAAATTATCAGTGACTGAAAAACACTTAGTTAATGATAGCGTAAAGGAGAACTGAAAAATAACAGGCGTTCCTTACCTGAAATGTTACGTTTTGTATCACATATACGAACACTATTAAAATAATTAAAATAATCCTTTTTTCAGGAATCCCCTTTAAAATTAGGTTTTTCATCGTAAACTCTAAAAATAATATTTTTATTTTTGGAATAACAAATCAGGAATTACTTTAATATTCCAAAAGAATTATTTTTCTTTTTAAAATAATAATTCTGAAATTACTTTAGTAATTCAACAATCCTTTTATGAAATAATTCATTTAAAAATATTTTTCCTCACAATTATTCTAAAATAACACTTGACTATAACTTAATAATTCAGATATTCCTCATACAACATTTTAATACTTCAAAAATCATAATAGTTCATAGATAGTATAAAAATATAACTACAGTAGAGAGGTCTGGGGTCTTGCATAGAATAATTCATAAATATTCTAACAAAAATCCCTGTTAGTAAAATCGCATAAATTATTCTAAAAATCCTTTTTCTCCCCAAATAATTTCCTTTTAATCGTAAAAATTATTTAAAATTACTTTCACTAATATTTTCACTTTTAATCATAAAAATAATTTAAAAATACTTTCACTAATATTTTCACTAAATTATTTCTTTCAAAATTATTTTCGTTAATACAATAAATTCTAAAAATGTTCTAAAAATTACAGTCTTACTCCTAAATGGTCAAAATTAATCATAGATTAATTCTGACCTATCCAATCATCACGAATACCTTTTTACTACTGAATATTCACTGAAAATGTAAATATTAACTGTGCAAATAATATCAAATTGGCACAAAATGATTTTTACGAAATGATTCATATAATATAAAAATAAGTAAATGATACAACGGCAAGGGGATCTTGCCTACGGCTAGAATTGGCTATGGTTCGATGTGATGGTGGCTGAAACGTGCACGACAGCTGCTGATCGTGCACGACGGGCTGTTGAACCGTGCACGACGGCTGCTGAAACGTGCACGATGGCTGCTGAAACGTGCACGATGGTTAACGATGAGGCTACACGATGGTTCAACGGCAGCACGGGGTGGCTGACGGTGCTGACGAGGCTGCCGATGATGTACGGGATGACGATGGCGTCGACGGGACTGGTCGTGTGGGTCAAGATGGCGGGTCAGGGCTGTTCGGGTCTGCGGTTGAGGATGTTACGGGCGGTCGGCGTTGGTCGGGCGGGAGGCTAATGGCAGTCGAGGCGGCAGAGTTGGGAAGGGATGGCGGCGAGGAGGCTGTGGGTGGAGTTGCTGGCTAGTGGTGGCTATGGTAGAGAGAGAGGCTGTTCGTGGTGATGGGTTGAGGTGGTGGAGAGGGTGTTGGCTGCGGTGTGGGTGGCCGAGGATGTCGGGGTGGCGGCGATGGAGGAGGAGGGGTGCTGGTCGGAAGTGGAGAAGAGAGAAACGAAGAGGAGGAGGCGCTGGGAGGCGGTGTTGGCGACTGGTGCTCAAGGTCGGAGGTGGAGAAGCGGTGGCTGCGGTGGTGAGATGCTGGGCGATGAGGCTAGGGTCGAGGTTGGGATGGAGGAGGAGGTGATGGTGACGGCTTGGCTGCGGTTGCTGGGAAGGTGGAGGCGGCGTGGAGATGGAGGCCGATCTTTGGGTTGCTTGGTGGCTGGCCGGCAGAAGAGGAGGGGCGGATCTGCTTTTGAGCGGGGCTGGGAAGAGGAGCACGAGAAGAGAGAGAGAGAGAGAAAGAAATTCTTTTTTCTTTTTCTTTTTGAATGTGTACGGTTGTGGAAGGATTTGAAGAGAGAGATAATGTATATTTATATATGATTAGGGTTAGGGTTTAGACTGGAATTAGGGTTAATTACACGTGCAATTACACATAGACTAAATACCACTATTTACGCATAATATATTGCAAATAAAAAAAATGATAATAATCATGAAAATTTTTATAACGCTTAATCTAATAATATTATTAACTAAATATTAATAATCTCTACCATAAAATATATAATTAAATATACTATACAAAAACTTAAAATAATTTTTTCTAATATTTTAATACTAGAAAAATATGTATCGAAAAATCACGGTTGCTACAGAGAGAGGAGAAAGAATGATGAACAAAATGAAGTGAAATAAAGAAGGTAATAAAGGAAAATAAAACAAGTAAATAAAAAGAAAGAACAAAGAGAAAGATTAAGAATGTAAAATATGGAGGATTAATTAAAGATATGAGGAATCTAGAATTGATCTACTTAGCTAATCTCAATCTTATGTGAATAAGTAGTACATAAAACTAGTTTCAAATAATTTCTAGAATTCCCACAAATATTAGCACCACATTTAGAAAAGGGCAATTCCCTAAAGGGTTCTAGCCTCAAATTGAATTAAAGAAAAGAAAATGAGATTGAGAGAGGAGAAAGAATGATGAATAAAATAAAGGAAAATAAAGAAGGTAATAAAGAAAAATAAAAAGTAAGAACAAAGAGGAAAATCAAGAATGTAAAATATAGAGGATTAATTGAAGATATGAGGAATCTAAAATAGATCTACTTTGCTAAACTCAATCTTATGTGAATAAGTAGGATATAAAGCTAGTTTTAAATAATTTCTAGAATTCCCATAAATATTAGCTCCATATTTAGAAAAGGGCAATTCCCTAGAGGGTTCTAGCCTCAAGGTGAATTAAAGAAAAGAAAATAAATGCAAGAAAGTAAAGATATGAAAGTAAATACATGAAACTAAAGACATGAATGTAAATCTATTCTACAAAGCATTAAACAAGTATGAAAATAAAAGATTACAAGACAAGAAAAGAAAAGAATAAAAAGCAAACCCTCATGTTTATCTTTTCTTCATCTTCATCCTCTTTTCATCCTCGAGCAAAGAGAAGAAAAGAAAACATGAAGGGGTGAAAATATTTTTTATTAATTGCAATAAAAAGTTACAAGTTTAGAAGGTCTTCTCAATTAAGAGTAATCCTCTCCAAATAGAGTTTTTACAAAATATTTAACACTCAAACCCCTCACTCTCTAACCCTATTTATTGCCTACGACAAGTAACAAGGAATATTAGATTTTACTTGGGCTCCAAGGATTAAATCTTAGCCACAAAACAAGTTTATTACAAACTAATTGGTCGGCCCATTGTTTGGCCAATCGGTTGGTCCCTTGGTAGGCCAATCGGTTAGCCCCTTGGTTGGTTTGCACAGATTTGATTTTTTATGATTTTCTTGACCCGATTTCTTCATAGATTCTTGAGCTTTCTTAGGCCTTCTTTTCTCTTCATATTTGGGCTTCAATAAATGGTAGAAAATCAGAGAGTTTCAGTCTTTTGGACTTTTATTCATTATTTCTTCATTAGCCTACAAATTAAGATAAAAACACTTATTAGTGGTATATTTATTTATATAAGTAGATGATGAATATATAATTTTGTAATGAGAATGAGATTATCAATTAGTGATTAAATCTTTGGGGAATTATTTACAAAGATGATGGAAGAAATCCAATATGACATAATTAGTAGTCTTTGTATCCTTACCACAAGAATTTTGAGGTGATATAACCATATTAATGTTAATTTTATAACGATGGAAGATTATGGATAGTTAGATTTATCTTCAGAAAATAGAATATGTAAACATATAATATAGCCTACTGAGAGAACTGAGAATGTATTATTTGATCTGGAATCTAGTATTTACAACATTATTTGTGTTTATTCTTTAGGGATTCCTAGAGGCATCTCAAAAGCATCGTGAGAGTTGAACTTTGGATTATCAGGTATTTCTGTAAGTGGTGAATTTATGCATTGTGCATTTCGTATTTTTCCTATAAAATGATAGTAAGTATGTATGGATTTGTTCCTGATAAATTATATCCTTTTGTGTGACTTACTCGCATATTCTTTTTTGTTGATTTGGATGTGATGCACGCGGATATTTGGTGTAAGCCTATGCTTATTTCTTTGTTGACAGTCATGTCTTTTCTTATAATAGTAAGTTGAGATGCATATGTAGTTGGTTTCACTAGTGGTTGGCCTTTGGCAATTCTTTATAAAATATTTGGTTATATGAACTCTGTTCGTTTTCTTAAAAACACATGCATCTCGAGTTAATATACCAGTATATATCGGAGATAAGTAAGTCATCTAAATAGGGTTCAATGTGCCTCTATGAGATTTTTATTTTGGCGCTAAGAGCCCAAATTGGGTCTCACCATACCGGAACCACGAGCTTAATAATTGTCGGGTTACCAAGTCAACCGGAGTATGAAGTGTTGACCGCATTGAGACGTGACCTACTTATTCTCCATCTCATGAAATTTTTATTTTAAAGATATTGTCTCAGGTTTATGAGCTCATTGAAGATTTTTATTATTGTAATATTTTGCTTATCAAGTCAAAGTATTCTAGTTTTTGTAAAAGTAGCGTTTAATGAATGAATTTATCCATTTATAAAGTTCTGAGCTCATTGTGTTATATCCATTATTTTTAGGGACTCGAGATTAGGTGGAGTTGGTGGTTCCTAAATTTTTAGAGGGGAATAAGGAATAAAATTTACAAATTGCTACTTTTCTTCTAGACAAAGGTTGAATAAAGTATTCGATATGTAGCTGATAATTGGAAGCTTTGTAATAATGGAATATTTTCCCTTTAGGTTGATTTTTATTTCAAGTTGAGGAATATTTATTATCTCAAGTTAATTTGGATTCGACTTTTAGATTATAGAGAATATTTGTTGTTGGTTTTAATTCAAGAAGAGATTATTTTTGGTGGTCTTTTGATGTTTGTAGATTTTAGAGGATATTTTTCACTGTTTTAGTCTGGCGCTAATGTTCCTTTCAGGTTTGGAAATTGGGTCATGACAGAATGGTATCAGAGATTAGGCTATAGGTCCTAGTTGATTTTGAAGATGAATTAATGATATAGAGAGGATGCCAAACTCTGGATGTAAAATTTAAATTCTTTGACTCATTCTAAATCATGATCATGAGTTGAACGACAAGTTATATGGTCAAAGGATTACATGATATTTCAAGTATGTAGTAAGTTATGTATTAGAGGAATAGATTTTTTTAGGATTGTCAGATAATTGATTTATATCAGTTTTATTTTATTAGGATCAAAGATTTAGTATGGGTAGCATCAATCATGGGGGAAATATGTGACTATGAATATATTTAGAATTGGATTTGAATTTACTTCGAGAGGTGACAAATACGGAATTATCAAAGTAATGTAGCGAAAGCATCGTATAGCCTCAATCACAAGTCCCAATGACGTAAAATATGATTTTAATTGGAAGATGAAGTATAAATTATTTGATCTGAAATAAATGGATAAAGGGAAATAATTGATTGAAGTTTTATTCTCTGTCATAATTATGTTTACATTACAAATTAATTTATTGATAATGAGTATAGTTAAATGATGGCGCTAAAGCTTTTTATTTTTATGATGACTTCTGGATTGATAGAAGCACCAGTTGTCTTTGTAGACTTGATAATCAACATTGACGTTTTACTTGGATATATTCGTAGAGCTCCATTCATGATATATTAGAATGCTCTAAGAGTTAGAAAAACTGTAAGGGGCAAAGAAGATATAATTTGTGTGTTTGATCGAGGACAAATTATTTGCAAAGTGGAAGAAGATGTGAATTTTGACCGGAAAGGTTTTATTTTATTTTATTGTCTACCTAGCAAATACTTCTACAATAGATTTTGTTTGATAAAATCAGTTGGATTTTTTGTTTAGATTAATGTTGAAATCTATAAGAAGTTACTATGTATATTTTTTTCTTCTTGTTTAGGTCAATGCATTGTTTTCTGTATTCTCCCTTCCTTAGAAATGGACCAAATGAAACAAGACAAATACGTTGGATTAAGGTCTAATATGAATGAGTCTGACATTTGGATATACGAGTCATTGCATCTCACTTTGTTAAAACTTATTAAGCTATGCATTTGTACTAATATCTTCTAATGACTTGATGTATGGTGAATATGTGAATTTTTTCGATGGATTAAGAAGTACAAAAACAGTTATCATGAGTAGAAAAATCAGTAAGCATATGCACTTATGTTTGTGATTACTTGATTTATACTATATCGTGACACTTCAGGTCTTGGTTTCTTAGGTGCTTCCTTCCAAAAAAACAATAAGACAACTTATGTCTTGTAAATAGAATTATCCTAATGAATGAGAGTTTGGTGTCATGATTTATTAAATATTTGGTGACATCTCAGTGTGAGGAGATATGTACTATATTAATAAATAAAGAAATATTAAGCACATATATTATCATCACGGAGAGGTGCGATAAAAATAAATTGGTTTGAGCTGAGAAATGTTATGATCTTGATATTAATTATTATCATGGGAAGATGAATAGGGTGGCTGATACCTCAAGCAGAAAGTAAAATATTCCTATTGTTATTTTGGTCACTGAATGGATTCATGTATAGAAGGACTTTTGAAGGCTGAATATAAATATTTGAATTTATGGGGGAAAATGAGAGGTAGGATAAAGTCTTCGTAATGATTTTGCTTTTCGCAATACTTTAAGATTAAAAATATAGGTTATGTGCCTTATGATGTCAGCTTGAAGACAGAACTCTTAAAAGAGAATTTGCACATAAGTCCATGGTAGTAATACAAAGGTATATAAACAATCGGGCGGCTTGCATTGCGATTGTTAGCAACTATGAGTAATTTTATTGTTGGATTTGATTGCTTGAAAGATTTATATGCAGATGATGGGGATTTTCGTGATGACTGGGCAGCTTCGGCGCGAATAAACAATTAGGCGCCATGATTATTTAGGATGGATTACCTTTCTTTTAGAATGGGATTTGCATCCCACAGGGGTCTTTGCGCTAGCAACTCATTCTGGAGCTCCTAGTGGACATTTAGGTTGTGATAAAACGATTGCATTGGTGGAGAAGCAACATTTTTGGCCACATTTGCATGGAGATGTCGGTAAAGTTGTGGCAAAATGTTTGATGTGCCAAACCACGAAGGGCAGTCACAAAACGCCGGCCTTTACATACCTCTTCCTGTCCTGAACCGTCCATGGGAACATATTTCGGTGGATTTGTGCTTGGCCTTCCTCGCACACAGCGGGGTACAGATTCCATATTTTTAGTGGTGGACATATTCTTGAAGATGGCACATTTTATTACATGTAAGAAGACTAGCGATGCGTCTAACAATACTCGTCGCTTTTCCCACGAGATTGTCCGTTTACATGGCGTGCCTAAGTCTATCACGCTAGAGCATGTATCCAAGTTTCTAAGCCACTTTTGGAGGACACTATGAGGTTTTTTCGAATAGAGTTGCAGTTTAGTAGGTCGTTCCAACCACAGACTGATGAGCAGACAGAGGTGGTCAACCGCACATTGGGTAACTTACTTCGTTGTCTTTGTGGAGACCAGCCTAAGCAATTGGATTTATTCCTTGCACTAGCGGAGTTTGATTTCAACAGCGTTGTTAATCATTCTACAGGGAAGACTCCATTTGAGATTATTTATCAGCACAAACCTGACCATGCTATTGACTTCCTAAAACTACCTAAGGGTCGAGGTTATAGTGTTGTAGCTGAGCACATGGCTAAGTATATTTAGGCCATTCAATCTGAAGTATTGCAGAATCTTGAAACATCAAGTGCTAAGTAGAAATCTTATGTTGATCAATATTGTTGTTAGAAGCTGTTTGATATCAGTGATCAAGTCATGGTACACCTTCGCGAAGGACGATTCCCTGTAGGCACATACCACAAGCTCAAGATGAAAAAGATTGGCAAATGTCATATACAACAGCAGCTCAATGATAACGCTTATGTTGTGGAGTTATCTAGTGATTTTGCACATATTTCACCCACCTTCAATGTTGCGGACTTAATAGAGTTTCATCCTAACATGCCACTTTATCTTCAGCCAAACTCAGGGTTGAGTTTTTTTTAGGGAGGGGAAAGTGATGTGGAAAACATTACTAATGCCTTTTGGGAGAAATCGGATTGTGCGACTCTTGGATGACCTAAGAAAAGAAAATGATTTTTGGCCAGATTTCGACGTGCAACTTCAACGGACCATAACGTTTGATTCCCTCCATAGAATCATTATTATTATATGTTATTATATGTTTTTATATTGTTCAGGAAGTGCTCCACAAGTCAAACTGCTTTGCCATTCCAATCGAGTTTCGAGGTCAAAGGAGTTTGTCTTCAAGCTCAAATTGCGTGTCAAAGAGTTTTGGTTCAATTTGGTTTCTAGTTTTTATGGAATGTCTATTTATTTTAGGAAGTCTAATTGTTTTAGAAAAGGTTATTTTAGTACTTTTGCTTTGTTTTACACTTTGTATAAGGGGAACAAATTTGTGAACTCTTTAGATTGGTCATTATTATTTCAAAAGTTTTTCTATTCCTACGGTTTAATAGGGCTTGTGCCATTTTGCTCATATGAAAATGAATAGTTATCTCTTTTGATTACGCTTCCGCTACATTAGTACTCACTACAACAAATATTGAAAATTATGATACATTTTTTGTTTCTACGTGCCACATTTTTGTGTTGGACAAATAGAATGCGACACATACTAAAAGTGTGGTTAGGGCATGTGTGGAGAGCATCTTTCTACACATATGAGAATGTGTCACAAAACTCACGACACATATATATGTTGATAGTGGTGACATATAGATATGTTGTGAAACTCTTGACATATACATGTATCAAGAGTGATGACACACAGTTGTGTCTAGACCAAAAAAAAAAAAAAAGTATCACCATTCAACAATATAACTTCCCAGAAGGTTACCAATCCTAGGATTACTCTCACCAAAGCACACTTAATTATGGAGTTTTTTTATCTTATACACTATCATAAATATTTAATCATCATCATAATTAAAATTTAATAATTATTTTTTAAGCCCATCAATAGATCCCCTCACACTCCATGTTGGACTATTAGCCTTTTTCAATTATACTTAATTGTATATCTAATGATACAAATATGTGTCGTGATTTACCACCCTTTTTATTTGTCATTATTGTTTAATCCTTTGCAACTAAAATGACACTTTTATATGTGTCAAAAAATAAGTGTGGACACATACAACTTTTGTTATAGTGACTATAAAAGCTAAAAGAGCTTCTTTGCATAAGAGATAGAATAAATTTTATTTACTAAAACCTATGATTATTCTTCATGCTCTTTGGAGAGACAACATAACTGCAATTACTGTGGAAGTGAATGTGTTCTAGGTTAACATTCGGAACCTTGCACAGCCTTATTCATTATTAGAAAAATGGGTAGCCTAGATGGATCAGACTAGCTAGAATATATTCCGTCTAGTTTGGTCCAAATTCAAGTTTTTTTATAAAAAAGTCAACCTAGACGGAAAATTTCCGTCCAGGTTGGAATTTCCGTCTAGGTTGTTGGGGCAATTTTTAAAAAAATTAAAAACCCTAACTAGTTACCCCACCCACAGCCAGCACTCCCTCAAAACCACACCCCCCCGTGCCTGCAGCAAAGCCCCCCGCCCCCCTTAGCCCCCCTGCATCGCCCCACCCGCATCGCCCACCCCCCGTGCTCGCCCTTCCGTCACCCCCTCCTCCCGGCACCCCCACCTCACCCCCCCCCGCGTCTGCC
>JBAKGM010049934.1:0-35373 GCA_037177215.1 Asparagus racemosus
GTTAAAGTTCCCCTTCCCCCCCCCCCCCCCCCCCCCAAAAAAAATAATAACCAAGTAGTCTTCCACATGGATAATTTCTTATTGAGTTTATTAATAATAGGTTGCCAATCTTGTTTATAGATAGAACCCCTTTTGAGTGGAAGGCTAAGATAAATGAATGGTGGTTTCGCGAGCACAATTGAGAGTGTTGGCAAAAAGAGGTCCTTTAATAACTAATTTATCAAAATAGAAAAGATTTGTTTTGGCATAATTGATCCCCAAACCAGATACTTCTTCAAAAGATAGAAGATAGTTTTGATGACAGAAATATCTTTAGGGGTTGCTTTCCACATAACCAGGGTGTCATTAGCAATTGAAGAGATCTAATGTTGTTTAACTCTTCCTTAAGATGAAGTTGAAATAGATCACCCGAAGAACACTCGAGACCAGCATTTTATTTAAAACATCCGCTGTGAGGATGAAGAGCATATGTGATAAAGGATCACCTTGTTTGAAACATAACCATAAATATTTGGGAACTTTTAGTTGTTATCCATTCCACAAATGTATTTCTAATCCAGAGTGTTCGATAAATTTAGTGGACTATAATGTATTTTCAATGGTAGATTATTTGATAAATGAGTTGATGATAATCTATCATTATTATCAAAATGATAAAAAAAGGACATGGCTCTTAATATACGCTTAAGGGTTGGAGAGAGAATGACGAGGGATTTTGTGAAATGATGAGGGGTATATATATCTTTTACATGGTCAAACATTGTTTCTCATACAACCATCCAAAAATGAAGCTGGGGTATCACATCTTTTTGTTTTGGTAGATGATATATCAAAATCAGTTATTTGCAAAATACTCTACTATTGAAAACCAATTTGACTACTAACCAAACATGCACTTATGTTTTACTGCATATCCTGTTTTAATATTTACACTTTTAGTGATTTACTGCATATCTGCTTTCAATATTTGTGGGTTAATTATAAAACACTTTGACCACTTGTCAAACATGCACTTAATGTTTTACAGCATATTCTGCTTTCAATATTTTCAGGGTAATACCTACTAAGCTCTAATGTTGTTTATCAGTTATGGAAGTCCAAATTCATATTTTCTTAAAAGTCAAACCACAAGTCACAATTAATTCCTACTTTTTATTTATATATGTTAAGGAAATTAGTTATTTCCCATGAACAATCGGCTTTTATAATATGAAAATATCCTATTTTTATGGATTTAGTTATTATTAACATGAACATTCTTCAAACTTACTTGGGGCCGAACAATGCAGTTGGGCTGGATCTTGGTGACGCCCTTACGATGCAGTTGGCACTGTTGGTAAACGGGTGATATTTTCACCTAACCCGACCCGTTAAATAACGGGTATTCATCATTTTATACGGTACTGGTCAGCCTGAATTACCTGATTATTAATCGGGTTATAACTAGGTTGACCCTACTACCCGAACGCATTGAGAACTCACAACGAGGAAGAACGTGGCAGTGGCGACGGTGCACAAAGCGCCCTATACTCATGCATTTCCTATTTCCTTCTCATCTTAAATGTTGATATTTGAGACTTGTGAGGCACAGTCTAGGAAATTTTATTTTATTACTGTTGACATTGTTCTGTTCATCCCCTAAATTGAAGTAGAGGGAACAACATTATAACGAAGGGCTTTTTTTTTCTTGCATGCAACAATTAGTAGAGTTTCAGAAAATCAACTCTATCTACCATTAACATATAACCACGCATGTGCTTTTCTGTCTCATTTTCCATCTAAAAAAAATTACAGTTCGACGGTTTTAACGTTGCCCGTGAGATATGTGTGTTGTGGGCCAACGCCAAGGAAAAAAATCTGTTGTGATTCATACTTTCACACTCAACTGGTTATGTAATTATGGCATCGTGAATACTTGACTGTAGCCTTTATTTTGCACATTCAAGTGTTTTTTTTGTGTGATTATGTAGTAAAAATCACTATATTCAGGTTTTTTTAATAATGTAATCTTTGATATTCTGGTTACTCCAATATTGGCAACGAAAAAATTTATAGGTATTTGCCAATATACAGCTTTCAGCTAAAATGTATGATCAACATCACATTAATATTAACTAGAAACTTGATGTGAAAGCACATAGATGGTCATATATTGATGGAATGATATTTAGGGGCAGTATCTTGAAACTCATATAATTAGGACCGGTAACGTGAAATAGGGCCTAAGTTATGGGCCGTTCTTTGAAAAAACCCCTTTTGACTTTAAGGCTGACTTGCACTTTGGTACTCTAAAGTATCACGCACTTTGAACTTTGATACCCTAATGTATCAAAATTTGAACTTTGACTGTTTATTTTTATGTTAAATTCATCTCACCTTTGAATTTTCTACCCTGTAGTCACTATGAACGTCCCTGTCATTGGTTGGAAAGTCATTGCAAGTATAGGATGCAGATAACTACACACATGCAATAGGGTTGATCTACTACATAAACAATGCATAACAGAAATAAAACCGGCATGCATTTAGGAAACGTAAACACTAAGTTTACGGTTTATCAAACAGATCATTGTTGTAGGATCACCATGTCTTTCTTGATCAATAGTTAGAGGATGACTACACCGTGCAACCAGTGAGAAGCCCCCACATATCACCCCACATCTACCGTATAAAGTAGGAATTCAAACCGAGAAGGAGATGACGGCTTTCTACGTGTATATATATTTTTTCTCTTACCCATCATGAAAATCCCTATATCTATATATAAGGACTTAGAGATAGAATCCTATGCTCATTAGGATTATGAATATCTTATCTCTAAGATAAGATATTCTTCACCCACTTATTTGGGTGTCTATCTCATAACAATAACCAACATACTTCCACTCACACAAATGAGTGGGTGCCATTTGTTGCTCCCTGAGCTGATTCCCTCAGCCGTTGACTCCCTGAGTCAAAATCTCCTTGAAAATCACCTTCCTTTTAAAACCCATGTCCATACATCATTAGTGTAGCGTGGACCGTTGAGAACCTGCTAGTGGGTAGCCTTGTAGCCAGATCGTTAGGACCGACATAAGGATCTCCCTAAAAAAAACACATAACAAATAGTGTAAGTATGCGGTATCTCGTACCCCAAATTTGATCAACCATGTCTACTCAAGGACCTTCAATCCCTTGAAGAAGCGTACATGAACACTATGGCCTACCCTCGATTCATCGCACTCTTAAATGGAGTCCCCAGCATAAATAAGAGTTAGCCAAGAGATGCAATCAGGAGACATGCCAATTGATCTTCATCAAGCCTTAAATATTGAGCGTGTTAATCACCCGCTTTCCTGACATTGCCTTGTGTGTACGGTATTGTCTCATCGCAGCCAAAGTAGCGGATGCTCATAACAACCTTCCGAAATAGTCTAGCGTCTCTAAGGGTACAGTGACTGTCATTCATTACTAGTGGTCGTTGATAAGGGCTCACACAGCGACGGAGCAAGGATCCATCCCTCGGCCTTCTTATATTCAGTCCAAGCACACATCATATGGTAACATGCTACAATATTACTTCTCTCTCCCTGAGAGCATGCATCATTAAATAAATACCATACAGACCCAAGTTCATTACCTCGTAATGAACTTGTCTAGACATACCACCTTGCGACATGCTTGGGATCTCCTGACAAACCCGCACCTCATGCGCTAAGTCAGACCCCTAGTTTGGCTGATAGTAAATATGTAAAGTGGATGTGAATTTTCCACTTTGGTCACTTTAGCATATAAGTATACAGTAACCTCATCTTGACCACATCAGAGCGACCAATAGAGTGATCCAACTATTGTTGTACCTAGTAATACCACAGTGTTGTCATTGCTCCAAGCCAAATAACATCCAGCACTTGATCTTAGCTTTGGCAACTTCCGCAGCTCTGAAGGAGATCTCTTGTGTGATAAGAACTCCTACCTGCTAATGTAACTTTCTAATGGTGCACCTAGTGCCCTTTGTGTACCATGTACACATCATATACCAATGTAATCCATGCCGTGATAAATAAGCAATAATGAGACATTAGCAATCCCATATATACATATATGGAAAAAGAATCAAAACAAATATGATATCTTATAAAGCTGTCATTTGTTATATTCCAAGTGTCTGAGGTCTCAACTAAAATAAAGCTTTGTCACTAAAGACAAAGCCTCTAAGGCTCAATTGCTACACTAGTCGCTCCTCAGCTATTCCCTTAATCCCTGATCATCTGACTCATAGAGATACACACAACATGACCTCTTCCTTCTCTTAGCTCTTAATGAAATGGTACCTAATCTAGATTTTATTCAATTTTCCAAACTAATTTTAATCTTTCGACTACCAAACAATCGACATGTTACACAACAGAGAATCACACCATTCTCTGCATGTTGACCTACATGAATATTCTTCGAGAATCTGCACAACGAGACTGCCTCTAGTGCTATTGTGTATATCACCGCATATTTCGCTCCAAGTGGAAAAAGGATATACATCGTTGCTTCTTGCTACTTCATGAAATGGCACTGTCATTCAGTAAGAAAATATGACCTGAAGTCGACACTTCCTCATTCAGATCGCCGACCCAGTCGACATCTAAATATATACAATGGCAAGTGTATTCTTCCATAGCACAAAGTATAAATGCAATCTCAATTAAATATCTGAGAATTCTCTTAACTCATCCTAATGAGTCATACTAGGATTGGACCGATGCCTACATATCAATCCTACTAAAAAGGATGTGTTGAGTCTTGCGCGCATAAATGACTACCGACTACATTCCTATAACGGATACTCAATATTTATTTCTTCTCTACATTAGTGTTAGCACATTGCTGTAAATTTAGAGTATGACTCTTAACAGTTGGAATCCTAGTGGACTCCATGCTATACCCAGCCAGCAATATGCCATCAATATATGATGACAAGATCTAAGACTCTTACAACCTTTGTGTTAGTAGACACAATTGTCCTGATTGATCATCACTAAATCATAAACCAGTATGATCTAATATAATTAAAAATACTACACACTAGAACACTGCTTCAAGTCAAAGGTAGAGCACTTTAACTTGGACACCCTATGCTCAAGTCCCTTGACTCTAAAACATATTCATTGATTCACATAGATCTCCTATTCCACTTCTCCTGGAGAAAACTATCTTGGCGTCCATCTAGACTAGTTCAAGATCCATATCTACTACAAGAGTCAATATTCGGCAAACGATAATTCTCTCCTAGAGAGAACATTTCCTTATCATTCACCCTACAACTTTAGGTGCATCCTTTTACTACCAAGCATACCTTGCACCACTTGATTGTCCTATTTTGCTTGACCTTAAAAACACATTTGCTCTCAATGCTTGCATTCAGCTAGAAGATCCACCAAGTCTTTGACTTGATTCTTCCCCATGAACTCAAGCTATGCTTGCGTTGCTGCTTTCCACTTTTTTATTGTAGATCAAGAAATAGCATCCTTATATGATTTAGGCTTCACAATCACATACGATTATGCCATGTATGTTTCCCCTTAATATCAAAATATCCTACGGGTACTCTTCCATGGGAAGATCAATGAGGCAACTGAGATTCCTTAGATGGCTCTGAGTCATCTAAAGGTATCTCTCTTCTACTGTCCCTAGGTTGTAGAGGAACTATCCTCTTCCATCGCTAGCTCTGTGATAGTCTCCTCAATCTTTTATGAACCCAAATCCCTATTTCTTCTTTGTCTGAGAAATCCTCCATGAGGAACTCAATATCTCTTAACTCCCTCAGTCACGGTCCCATTGTAGTGCTCATATGTAAACACATCCCTGAAATTAGTGTATAGACATACACTTCTTTCCTCTGGGGTCCAACTTCTCATACGAATGAGAAGCAATGTGTGTGTGAGCAATGCACCCTCATGGACATAGTGATCCAACATTGATTCTTGGTTGTCCATGACGCATAGGGTGTAGACTATACTGATCTTGAAGGTACACAGTTTAGAATAAATGCTGCTATCAATAGCACTTCTCCACAAATCCAAATGGGTAGATATTCTAAATTACGTCTTGTAAAGTTGTATTCCTCACTTCTCCAATGCTAATTTGTTGTGGAGTGTAGGTTATTGTCAACTATTTGACTTTTCTCTTGTGTTAATATACTTCCCTGAACTGGCCAGATAGCTACTATATCTCGCTATTAGTGCACAAAGCTCTAATACTTTTGCTTAATTGATTGTCCACCTTACTGATTTAGCGCTTGAAATAAATCCAAGCTCTTCAACCAGGTGAAAAATCAAATACACATTACCGTAGGCAGAGTAATAGCCGATTAGAAATAAAGTGCTCCAACTTTGTACCTTCATAAATGTTAGTTTGCATGTATAAGAGTGTACTAATTGCAATAGATTTGTTCTTGGCCTTGCCTAAAGATTTCCTAGTGATTTTACCAATGATACTATACTCGTAGGTGGACAGAAACATCTTGGTACATGTATTTACAAGGTCGCCCCTAGCGAGCTCACATGTATAATGTGACCTAGTCTAGAATACCATAAATTAGATCCAATCTTAATTCACGGTTGTAGGCATTGAAAATCACTTATCAATGCCCGAATCAAACTCGTGAAGGTGGATTCACCCCCGACGAACCGTCGACCGACGCGATCGAGAAACAGATGACGCAATAATGCCACAAAACGCATGAAGCGCGTCGACGAACATCTGAGTTTAGTCGACGAGGTGTACACGTCACCGGAACGACGTACCGCAGAATAAATCCGACGGTCACGTTCCAAAACAGTGGGAATCAGCTCGGCGAATCGATCGGACTCATACGTCGACGCGGACGTAAGCGACTACGAATCGACGGATCAACCGATCTAATTCTGGACTCGACGAGATAATCGAAAGATACCGGAGCACAGCTCTGGGCAGACGAAACATTAGAAAAAGTCAGAAAACGGCGCGAAAACGACGAGAACTTCGGCCACATGGCCAAAGCACTTCGGCCATGGCCGAAGTGTTTCGGCCATGGGCCGAAGTGCTCGACCAAAGCCGAGCACTTGTGACATTCCCCCCCCCCCTCTTTCAAATCCTATAAATAGGAGAGGGGGTGCTCAGATCTGGGGGTTGGAATTTTTTACAGAAGAACCAGATCTACGCGGGAGCTCCGTTAGATTCAAACAACTGTCGACACGCGCAGTTCGAGTCTACGTCAGCACCCGCTGATCTTAAGGTCAGGTATTGCGATCTAACTCGCACTCTAGTCTAAGCTGCGTCTCAGACTCAGGGCACCCTCTAATCTAGGACGTCCTAGATTCAGGGTTAGCTTGTGATTTCTCCTCGCAGATCTCACCAGCTCCGGTTATCTTCCCCATCGTGGGTTGGTTCCCATTAGATCTGCAGTCCTAGCACCTAGATCATTGATTAAAGATCAGGATTGCTCGGTGGTCCACAGACGAAAAAGAAGTCCCCGGCATAGGCCAAGAACCCATGCAAGCGAGGGTCCGATAAACAAGCCCCGCGTTTGTTCAAAAGCAGAAATTAAAGTTGTATTTATTTTTGATATTTTCATTGTAAAAACCTTATAAAAAGGTGTGCTGTAATTTGAATCTTGTTGTAAAAAATAAATTTGTAACAAGTTCATTTGCAGATTAATGAAAATGTCAACAACTACTTTCGCGGCGAACAGCAGCTGCAAGCCATACTCCATATGTCGAACGTATAACAGGCTTTTCCCCGCAGGATGGTCAAAGATCACCTGAGACCTCGTCGGCGCTGTCAATTTATATCCCTGAGGAATGTCGTACTTCTCATGAAGAGTTTTTAACTATGCCATAGTCACCTTCGAGTGAATCTCCGACAACAGTTCTTGCCTGGTGTTGAGACCGGAAGCGTCGATTACCATGAATTCTAAAAGGTCGCCGGACGGAGAGTAATCGGAGTTTCGGGAGAGATGGGATTTTCTACGGAATGAACAATCTTCATTCTCCTCACCCCAATGCCATTTATAAACACCACAGCCAATAGCTGTCAAGACCATAGTGGTCACGACGGTTTGGAACCAACGACCCAAATTAACTCCAAAACACGAAGCGCTTCACCACATTCTAGGCAAAGCACACCCTCCTAAACTAACCTGCGGTTGAACACGAAGTACGAAGTACCTGCAGTCAAAAGGTAGATATGATGTCATCCACGTCGAGTCGGAAGCATTGTCCACATTCTTGCCAATAATGAGGCTCGCGACAAGAAGGGCCATATCTCTGTTTCACTCGGACCCGTCAATAGTCGACTCCAAGTGAAAGGGACTAACTATTACGACACTTTCATTTTCAAGTTATAATCAGCAATTATCCGACAAATGTCCTGTATTGGGGTTCTTGGACCGGTTCATTACATTGAGACAACCCGAACACCTAACTCAGTCTACTCGGGGGCCAGTACATCAAAAGACGGTACTAGTTTACTGACTCCTTTTTGAGTCGATCTGGCTGACAACCCGAATGGCTAGTTTGTCGACTCATTGCTAAGTCAACACGAAAGGCAGGACATCTCGGCATTCCACCTAGGATAGGAAGACGATGTATTGTCTCGAGCCCCTCACTAGCACTAGGTCACCGTCGCATTGAATGCGAGATCAGAGCTATCAATTCTCTGTGCTTGTAGATCTTTAAGACACGTCGGCCCACGTGCCTCAAGTCACTTCACACCAATGCTGAGACGACCTCTTCACCAATCAACGACCGACACTTGTAAAACAGGCGCTGACTCACCCGCCAGCTCACATTCGACCGAAGTAACGGATCTACCCCTCTATTACTATTATAAATAGGAGGACCATTCTATATTTTGAGGTAAACAAATTTCTGAACTATTTTTGTATCAAGAGAACTCTAAGTTGATTCTGTGTTATTTACCCACTCAAAATTATCAGCTAACTTGATCGTCGGAGGAACCACCGGGGACCAACCCCTACCTCTTACGATTTGTTATTCGTGTAGAGAACTTCGGGGAATAATCCGAACCAAGCATCAAGAGAAGTTAGTGGACCCAAATCACCTCAATAACTCACTTATTCGACTGTGTGATTTAAATCATCAACAATCCCCAATTAACCTTATAGACTTCTGTCATTTTGGTACATTCATGAAATCTGAGATGGTCAAGATCATTAGAGACCTGATTGTGTTTAATTGATTATGGATTTATCCTTTCTAAGCCAGATTCAAATGTATTGTTCAGTCTGGTCATTTATTCCTGCATTCACGGCAACGTAATATTGTGTAGCTTCCTATTAATAGAATCGTGTTTGTGCAATTACCAGTTTCTCAGTCCACACACAATCCACCAAAAATTCGACTTGCTATTAGACATACATGACTATGATCGAGGATGATACATAGGTACAATTGTTTTTATCATTTATGTTGTAATCAGCTGGTAATCTTGAAGTACCTGAATTATGGCAGGTTTATGTCTCCTCTTATCAGGAGATTAAAGAGTAGAGGATTGATAAAGTGTGCTTTGTTCTTCAAAATTTTGGTAGGTTTATGATAGATAAAACTCTAATTTTGTTTAAATTGAAAAGGGTTAATGGAGAGACGGCAATAGATGAATAGATTAAGGTTGCTTCAACCTGATACTACAGAAGAAGGTCAAGACTGACCATCTAATTGAGAAGAATTACATTAATTATTTTGGAAACAATGCTAATGTCAGTCAAGCATACTACAATTATATAAATGTTTTTATAGTTTCTATTTAAACCAAACACCTCCAACAATCATGCGATTTATATGAAATATCATGAAAAAGCTTAGTTTTATTTTTGATGGGTTTTATAATATTTTCTGTATCAAATTGAGGAACTCCATGTTGATTTTGTGGTATGTTCATGCGCACACGTGGGTGTGTGTGTGTGTATAGTCATTATTCATGTTTGAAATTCATTGTATGTATTCTTGATAATTCTGATCGAAAGTTTATAGCTTTCCTTCTTTAACAGATATTCTATCAGTCTTTCTAGATCATAAAACAGTATTGTTTGAAGGTTGTTTGTGCTCTAAAAAAAGAACTTGAAATTCATCTTGAATAGTTATCGTTTTAATTTCAATGAACTTATATATACTTTTGTAAAGAACGATTGTATTGTCCAAAACTACTTTTACAAGAATACTCGGGCATAAGAAATAAATCTAACAAAAATAATTAAAACATTTCACCACGTGTAAAAAACTAAATAGTGTGTACATTAGGGAAGAGTACAGTTACAAGACTAAGTATGATTCACAGATAACCGGTAGAATACAGGGTCTAAAACGACTTCTAACAAGGTTTGACAAATAAAAACCTAAACATGAGTATAAGATAGATCATTAAATTTATCTATTTGCATGTCCTATAATACCAATTCAGGTATCTTGTAACCAGAAAAACAGTGATGCGAAATGCGAAGTAGCCAATTCACAAGATCTATACGAATCCCCAAACTACAGTGATGAGTCACAGTATCAAGCTTCATAGCAATACAATCGTATGCATTAGCTCACTTATATAGCTCAAAAGAAGATAGACTTTCAACACTTTGTACACAAAGGGATAACATATATGTAATATATACGAAATATTGGTATGTAATTAAGATCATAGCTGAAGATGAGACAGAGAATGCAAGAGTGACACTTTTTGATGTAGCAAAAATTATGATTGGATGTAATGCTGAAAATTCATTACCGATATATATGAACTTAATTGTTTCCTCTTTAAAATAGAAAAATGATCAAAGTTCATTCTTTCAAAAGTTTGTGCCAAACATAAAAAAGATGTACAAGTTTCTTGTGAAGTTAGATCAAAAATCAAAGGATGAACATGCACAAGGAAAGATAATAGCACAAGAAAACCAAATCCAACAAGAGATCACAATCAACATTGATGACCATGATGCGATTCTCGAATTGCCAAAATGAAGATAAAGATGGAGAAGGATTGATGAAAGCACTAAAAAAAGAGATGGAAGGAATAACTAGAATATTTAATTTTTAATATTTCATGTGAATGCTATTTTATTTTGAGTAAATTTATCTATCTGTTGAACGATTTTCCATGAACTTTTCTAATGATTTTAAGATGATAAAATGAAGATTGTAATTTGTTAGGGCAAGTTATGAATTATAAGTATATGGACAGATGGGTCTTTGAGATATGTTATATACTTTGATTAATTATGAGATTAATTACTGAAAATTTTTATTCAATTATGTGAATCGCATTACATATTCAGGAAATAGTTTACTTTCTTATTTTTTTTAATGTATATGAACTCTTTTTTTGGTGATCAGAGTTATAAAATACCACATTCATGAATTTGGATAGCTATGTCCATATTTCAAAATCACGTGCTTCGACCCTTTAAAATAATGTATTTGTAGGTAATGGTTGTGCAAGATGACGTATAATCAGGATGATATCATCTACAGTGTGATAAATGCAAGTATTAGTAAGTTATTATTGCTTTCTTCTTTTTTGTACAATGAATCTTTTAAGCTGCGTTTTTTTTAAAGAAAAGGCCGTAGCCTTTTGAAGCTACTTAGTATTTGTACGTTTTATCTAATTTACATATTCTAACTTTTGATTTATAGTTTTTGCCTGCAAATCAAGTAACTTGTAATTCTTGTGGATATATTTATATAATTTAGTGAAGTGATTGCTGGTGTAGTATGAAGTGTAGCTATTTCATCATAGATTCTTGAATTAGGGGAAAAAAGGAATATCGCTGACAAGCTATTCTATGTTTTTCTATTCATAAATGTCACGGGTCATGCTTCGTGTTACTAATAAGTTCAAACTTTATCAGTACATTGATTTTGGGGTTACAACGAGATTTAGTATTTAAGAAAATTAGATTAAGGGATCTAATCTGTATAGAAAATAACTTTACAAGTCAATGAAAAGATAAAGACTGGCTGAACTTAGTTCAATGTCGGAAGATTAAGAGATCCTTTGTAGTCTACTTTTTTATAACTGAAAATGATTGCCTTCCGCATCACTACCGTAGATGATTCTTTGTTGTTTCAGTGGTTTATCATAGCACACACTCCAGGTGAATTAAATACAAAGGATTAGGAAGATTATCAGTTTGGACCTCTTCGAGACTCATTATCTCACTTTTCGTCTTTTGGTACTTTCCTTCATGGGTTTAAAGTGCATAAACAATTGGATAGACATTCATACCTCTCAAATGGATAGATAGATTACTGTCCTAAATGGATTAGCTAGGACTAGAAGTAGGACCAAAATAAATATTGTTTAACGTAGTCATAAAAAGTAGGATGTGTCTAATATGCCCAAGGAGGATTGACCTCATTGAGGAGAAAAAGGATTATATTGAATGCAATATCAAACTTGTGGATAAAATCTTTTCTATTGTTGTTGCTCATAGTTACACTATGTAATATGTCATGATACGATTTCAGGTACACAATTCACCCCTGAGAAAGTTTGGATTCGATGTGGGATAGCTTGCTTCGGTACACAAGTTCGGTGAGTGGTATGTGGTAATTTATTTTTGTTACTCTTAAAGTTTTCCAAAGTATATAGTGGAAAACTAGAAACTAAAAATCTTGTTGGGAAAAAGGAAAGGGGAGAAAAAGGATATAAGCTTTATCAAAGAAAATGCTTTCATTAACTCTTGCTGTTCTAACACAGAGAACAACCAAATATATAGACCTTACACCAACTTACACTCCTAGAAATTAGCAACAAACACATGACAATTGACTAAGTAAACAACGAAACCACTACTAACATACTATCCTGAAAAGCAGGGAACAACCTAACAACAAAATTTGAATCAGTTATTCAACATTTCCCCTTGATTCAAAATTTCTTATTATTCCTATTGAATTTTCATAGAGCACTTCTCTCCATAATCTTGTAAAGAACTTCTCTTCACTTTGTGATGCACTTCTTATCTCTATCTTGTTGATGCACATAATCATCAATATTCTCTTAGAAAAAGGAGCACCTCTCTCCACAAATATTGATAGAGTACTTGTCTCAATCACTCCATGGTGCACATCTCACCATGATTCCTAGAATAAAATTTCTTCTTCAACTGATTGTGCCATATTTGCTTGTTCTTCACCATTATATCGACAATATTTTTGGATATGACCAAATCTCTTGCATTTGTGACATTGAGGTTTTCCCTTATGCCAACAATCCTTCTCCTCATGGCCAAGTTTCTTACAATGGTTGCATTGGACGCCTTTGCCTTTCCCTTTTGAAGATGAAGTCTTGGCTAATAAGGCTCCTTCAATTTTTTCATCATTTTCTTCCTTCCTCATTGATCTCCTTTGATCTACAGCACTAAGGACATTGAATAAATCCACTAGAGTTATTTTGGATAGGTCTTTGGAATCTTCAAGTGAGGAAATTTTGGACTCATACCTTTCAGGAACAGTCACTAAAATCTTATCAACCACTCTTTCATTTGAAAATGTTTCACCAAGGAATCTAATTTGATTGACAATAGCTATAAGCTGACTGACATACTCATTGATGGTCTCACCTTTCTTCATCTTTTCCATCTCAAATTCCCTTTTGAGATTCAGAACATGCATTAATTTTGTTTGATCGTTGCCCTAGAACTCTTCCTTTAGCATCTCCCACGCCTCCTTAGGTGATTCACAAGTCATTATAATTGTGAAGATTTCGTCCGACACGGCCGAGTGGATACAAGAGAGAGCTTTTGGCTTCTTTGTTTTTTTCTTCATCGTGCTTCTTGATTTGGTTTAGGGTTGGATTTTGTGGAAGAGGGGTCAGCTTAGAGTCACTCTCAACAACCTCCCATAAACTCAAAGCTTTCAATGAGATTTCATCTTGATAACCCAAGATTGATAATTGTCTCCATTGAGGATGGGGTATGGAAGTGAAAAATTGTTGGACGACATTGAAACAAAGGTTGATCACTATATATATATATATATATATATATATATATATATATATAAATCCTAACACACCCAAAACCCCTGGAGCTCTGATACCATGTTGGGAAATAGGAAAGGGGAGAAAAAGGATATAAGCTTTATCAAAGAAAATGCTTTCATTAACTCTTGATGTGCTAACAGAGAGAACAACCAAATTTATAGACCTTACACCAACTTACACTCCAAGAAATCAGCAACAAACACATGACAATTGACTAAGTAAACAATGAAACCACTACTAACTTACTATCCTGAAAAATAGGAAACAACCTAACAACAAAATTTGAATCAGTTATTCAACACATTTTAATACTTTTTCATACAAAATACATAAATACTTCTTATTTATGGAGTTTGTTTCTTTGTTCTGTTTTTCACATAGTTCATGTTGTGATCATAGTTTCATTTAACATTTTATTAACATAAATATTTAGTTATAGTAAAGTCATTGGCTTATATATTCTTTTGTGCGCCTTCTTTCACTTGATTGCACACATTGTATTGCGTCTTACATTTGTGCACTTAAAGCGACCTTGCACCCCACATAGTTGTTTGTGTTATGCTAATTTTGGGGAACCAATTCTTGTACCAGAGGGAATCGGTTTGCAAATATATCAGGAATGAGTTTGTAGGAACCTAATGACAATTTGAGGGTGGTGTCCAATGAATTGTACAACTATGCTGCAGTTGTTATTACTTTGCTATTTTTTATGCATGCAGTCATATCAATGATTACTATTTGCTCTTAATTTGCAAATTCCGCATAGACAATATATATAACTTTGTTGTATAAGAGTTAACGTTTGGCTTTAAAGGCCTAATGCAATTTTCAATTGCTTAAAAATATCGATTAACTACTTTTTTGAAATGTGGTTTCTTGTTGGACACATTTGGGTGTTTAGTCAGCACTCCCCTGCTTCTTTTGCTCCGAACATGTGCGTGTATTGACATTTGTTATTTTCAATATTTTTCTTGAGATCTTATTCCACTATTAAGAATAAGTTTTTCTTCTAATGATCTTCTTAAGTTATGTACAGTGTTCCTCACATTCAGCTACATTGGTTATGACATGTCATTTCTTCTGTGGGCAAGGGTATGTTGCTGCTTGCCCTCGATAATTTCCATTATAGGCCAGAATAGAGGACATCACTAAGGCAATTGTATTGCCAACTTGTAAGGAAAAGTCGAATTATTGTGAAAATCAAGAATTGAGTGACATTACCTTCGAGAGCCAAGGTGAGGATGGGTTCTTGCTGATGTTACTGACAAGGAGCGGACTATTTCTGTTGAAGATGTTGTGAGTTTCCTATGCATTGAAACTATTTAACGTTGATTGAAACTTGAAGTTAGAGAGTACAGAACTCCTGGAGTAAAGAATTCTTTTTCTCTTTGCATTGACAGATAAACTCAATAGTCAAGTAGCATTGCTCACAACTTGCTTATCCCTGTATCACCACTTTTTGCAATTTAACATCTTAAATGAAATAGTTATAATATTTAGTAAAACTCGAAAGTTCTTTCTTCACTTATTTTTCCTTTTTTGTTTTCCTTCCATCGGATGGATGGAATGTTGTGAGATGTATGGTGCAATAGTAAGTAGTTAAAAGATTCCTTCTTAAGGCAATGGCCAATGGTCCTCTGCGCTAGCAAAAATTTCTCCTACTATATGAACTATTTTATTTCATTTATTAAGATTAACCTATTAAAGGATGAAATGTTGCACTTTATTGTTCGTGGTCATCTACTCCATAAATAAAAAATTTGAACAACTTATGAATTTGTATAGTGTGAAGTGCACTTTTTGCTTGTCCTTCCAATGAGTTACAATTCTACAAATAGAATCAGATCACTCTTATCTCCATTTTCCCCCCATCCTAAAGGTGTGTTATATATTTGACTCTACTGCAGATATGGCGCAGCAAAGGATGCTAGTACTGTTTCTTTTGTGCCTCTGTTATTCCTAATGGATGCAGCGCAATCCACCTAAATCTTCTGGTAGTTTCTTATTAATATTTCGTCTTTAAGATTTTTTTTCCCATACTTGTTTTTATCGTCGATGAGATGTTTCTTCCCTTAGGTGAATACAATGAACCATTACATAACTACACACGTCTACACCCATTTCGATTTGGTAGAGATGTATACCTTATGCATACACAAGTACTATGATTTCTATAAATTTTCGATTCTCCTTCCTGTAGTTCCATAAGCAGAATAGTTTCAAGATTTCTCTGGGTATATAAATAAAACATGTAGAATCAGTTGATGTGTTTCATATTGGAGCTAGGGAATGAAAGTAGGCCTGTGGGTGATATTACCAGGCCTTCCTTTGGGTGTCTTCTATGTGTTAGTATGATATGCCTTAGAAACTAATCATAGAGATGATTATATTTAGTTTATATTTATGTAACTTTTATGAATAATGTGTTATTTGGTACCTTGAATAAACCACTTATTATGGATCATTAAGTATGTGACTTGAACGTGAAACTCTGTAATTATATTGTGATGTTATTCTAAATAGTCCTTGTCTTTTGACATTAGTTGGGACGCTAATGATTTTATAGGCAGCATGTAGATTGATTGATGATCATGTTTTGTGAATCATGGATATAAGATATCAAGTCAATCACATGGGTATATGTTGATGAACATGATATTGGACTAACCCACAATGAAACATTGCATGGATTATTTGTGACATCAATATGTTTCATGCAATAGTTATGTTTGATCTTTTGACCTAAGACCATCATGATTTTCCATATGAGGATTGTATACTTTGATGTTACCAAATGCTTTTCTTGACCGGATAACAATAAAGGTATTAGTCAAGTATGCTATGAATCGTGCAGAGGAATGTGGGTGGTCAAGATAGAATTTTTCTTTCTCGTAAAAATGAGAGTATGATATCGCTGAGCCTCTCGAAGAAGATAGACTTAGAAAGTGCATGGCCAAGCCTAATTAGTTGATAGTCAACTATTAACAAGTCGGTCTAATTTCAGGTGCTAGAAATTAAAGGTTGAACTGTATAAGGATGACACGTTTCCTGTCTTGAGTTCAATCAAGATATCTAGTGATGAAGAGATCAACATATATCTATTGTGGACTAGGTTTTGTCTAAGATGACATTTACGTGACTTAGGTAGTCATAATGTCCTGCTAGGGTCCGCTTGTGACTTGTAGGCTGAAAAATATTTTAGCCCACTGCCAACATCATGTAAACCTAATGGGTCACACAAAAGAACATGTTAGAACGTTATTGAGAAAGCCCACATAAATTAAGTCATATAGAGATATGATTTCATGTGAGGCAATCGGGTAATCAGATAATAAATGATTTGACAAATCTCAGTTAATTGATCTTAATCGAATAATCAAATAATAAATGATTTGATAAATCTCTGTTAATTGATCTGAATTGATTTGATCAATCATATTTGGGAAAAATACTGACCAAGTTCAATAACCCTATCTCCTAACAATCAATTGATATGATTAATCACGGTTTGTAGATATGATTTGATTTGAACAAATCTTTTTGAGAAACCATCTGATTGGAAACCCGATCTCTTTCCGGTTTGAGAAACCACCTCATAGCCCTATAAAAGAGATCATAAGACGGACCTTTGGAATCATCCCAATCCATCTTCTGAAATCGTGAGGGAGAGAGAGAGTAAACTCTAGAGGCCGCCGTCTTCGAAGTGCTAGCACACCGACGAGCAGAGTTCCAACAAGTTCGTGTGGATACCAGTAGTGGCATCGCTGATATTGCTGTGCAACATCTCCCGAAGATGCAAGTTTTTGTTGCTTATTTGCACGATTCAGCTAATCATCTATCTTGGATCTTCTTCTACGTATGGATCTGAGGATGTAGGTAGATAAAAATTTAATTTTTAATGCTTGTTAGCCCTCCTACTTCCCTTCACCATGTTCTATGTTATTGTAGGTTCAAGTGGTGTATAAAAACACTTTTTTCATTAGAGAAACATAACTTTGTTAAGGGAATATTTGTATGGTCAAGTAATGATCCTCGCAAAGGAAGTGGCCCCAGTGGGAATTTGCATGTCAAAAACGAGGATTTAATTGTGATTACATGGCGGAGAAAAAATTACATATAAGTGTAATGAATACTTGCAAATGCTGGGTACATTGTGCTTGAAATTTTCATATAACTTCTCTCCAAATCCTTATATTTTAAATATGATATCGAACAAATTTATAATTTTTATGGAATTTTACATATTTTTAAATAATATAAGAGATGATTCATGAATATTCTGTCAATGATGTTTGATCGTTATTGGACTATGATAATTTGCACTATTTTTCTTTAGAATGCTAATATTATTAAAATAACCACTTGATTATTTTATGGAGTTATTTTCTTTAGAACGTATTATTTTCTCTGTTGGTTCCTCATTGCCTCCTCAGGAGAGTGAACTTCGGGTGCTCCTTTTGGGTCTTCAGGCTATCATATGTTTGTTTAAATATTTATATAAAATCCAAACTAGCTCAAAAGGATTCAATTCAATGAATAAATTCCTTATTCATATTTTGATTAGAGCAAAATGCTAAACAAAATTAACAAGTTCACCTAAATCTAAAAGTTTATACCACGTGCATTGCACGTGCAATCCACCTAGTATATATATGCGTGTGTGTATACGCATACATACATACTAGTACTTATCAACTTGTATCATATTATTGCATGCAAGCTTTGTAGGTTTCCATTCTTATCATCAGATTTTTTTAAAAAATAATATTTGGTATACACAAGATAATTTGTCTTTCTATGATGAGTCTATCAACATTCAAATACCTAGAATGTTTTCCCCAGTAGTGTTGTCTGGTATCTAATTGATTGTTCACAAATGTTTTGTGCTAGCTTGTATGTGAAGCAATTTTTGTCACTACAATATTAGAATCGTTTTCATATGTGTTCGTGTAATTGACTTAGTTTGATTAATAATATGTGTTTGAGATATTGTATAAAGGTTACATGAAGTTAGAATCAAGTTTGGATGTAAAAAGAGCAAGAAACAAGTTAAATTTTAGTAAAATAGGATGCTACTTATCGATAATACAACCTCCCCATCGATGAACTTGGAGTTGAACTCATTGATGTGGAGGTCAAGTTTATCGATGGGTATTGTGATACCACATAATTTAGTCCCACATCGGGTATTGAATGAGTGATCGAATAGTTTAAATGATGGGTCTTGAGAGCTAAGTGTAACATTGACTAGTCAATTTTGCCAGTGGATTGAGTCAAACCATGCGTTGCACACCGTGGGTCCTACGACTTACATCGCACCAATGGACTCACGAGCCCAGTGTGTGACAAATGGTATTAGAGCAGTTAGCCAGCCAAAAATGTGGAGCAAAATGCTATGCGGGACTAAGTACTATACCGCATGATTGCAGTGGAAGCTATCTCTTGAAGCCGGTAGAAGCCACCTCTAGAGTCCACATCGCCTGGTGATGATATTAGGAAGGACCGATTGTCATGTCACGATGAAGACATTGCGTAATTTAGGTGGGATAATTGTTGTACCCTAAGATTTATTCCTACGTCAGATATTGAATGAGTGATTGAATGGTATAAATGATGGCTCTTGAGAGCCAAGTGTAACATTGACAAGTCAATTTTGACAGTGTATTGAGCCAAATCATGTGTTGTATACCGTAGGTCCCACGATTTACATCTCACCAATGGGATGGTGGGCACAAGACTTGACAGGTATGATAAGAACAAAGAATGACAGAGAGCAAAATTGAATACAGGGTCTTGCTCATTAATGAGACAACATGCTCATCTATAAGCCTAGATCTTTGCTCATCCATGAGCCGACCCGCTTATCGATGAATGAGGGGCTCATTTTAGAATTTTAATCTAATTTGGACTCAATCTAAACCATTGGTGCTCAAGCTATTTAACGGATCCTTTCCCACAATTATATGAGAGATCCTCACATAATTCATAGAGAAATGATACTGGAAGAGAGAGATATAGAATTTTAACTGTAGTGTTTATTCTTTCTCATATTTCTCAATTTGCATCCTCAACATTGTTCTACATTATCCGATCATTAGTCTTTAAGAAGTGCTGCCCTTGGATATTACCATCTTCACTATTCTTCATCGAGTTTCACCTATATCTTCTAAGGAACGGTTTGCATAATCAAATGGCTACAAGATCTTTCTTTGTTGCACTAAATTAATAGTTGTTAGTTTGTTGTAAAATTATTTCTATGGAGTAATCAAACCGGTCTGAATTGCTAGTTTATTGCGTACTCAAGCCAAAGTTGAATTGAGGGATTGGCTCCTAGCTAGGGTTATTCACGGTGAAGTGTTTATATTGTACAAATAGTTTTGGGTAAACTAGGGCTTTGGTCTTGCAAGCCTATGGAATCAGATTTTCATTCTGATGAATTTTTAACATACTGAGGAAACCCCTTCATGAGAAAAAAGAATGGATGTAGGATTCCTGATCTGAACCACTATAAAATCTCGTGTATTCTAGTTGTTATTGTTTATCTTTTCTTTCTTTGCTTATTATTTTTCTATTTACCCCCATCTAGGCTTGCATCTCATATCCTAATAGTGGTATCAGAGCTCTGTATTCCTGATATTAGGCTTCACAACCTAGGATAGATGTCTTGTCTAGGCACCACAACTATTTTCCCTGAAGGTCATGCAATTAACCTTCTCCCATATTTTGATGGTATGAACTTTTCATATTGAAAAACTTGTATGAGAGTATTTCTCTTATCATTAACTTTGACATTTGGAACATAGTAGAATTAGGCTATAATGAACCCATCGACACTGAAGGCTCCCTTAATGGTAACGCTATGAATGTGTTATATTATTCTCTTACTACTAAAGAATTTAACCATATGTCTGCTTATTCTACAACAGAGGAAGTTTGAAATACTTTGGAGGTCACACATGAGGGTACTTCACAGGCCATTGAGGCCAAATTTGTAATGCTCATGAGCAAGTATGAGAATTTCAATATGAAGATCTTAGAGAGCTGAGAGAGCATATAGGAAATATTCACATATTTCACAGTTATTGTGAAGAAATCAAAGTCATTGGGAAAGGAGTACAGCTAAGAGGAGCCCATTTGAAAGTGCTCCGATCACTTCTATCTGAATGAGATGCTATGCTAACTGCTATCGAAGAAACCTTCAATTTGTTTGAATTCTCTCTTGATATTCTTGAAGAAAATATTATCACACATGAGGTAAAATTAAAGGAGAGAGAAGAGCAACTAGGGGATGTATCAAAACAAGGTAAGTCATTGGCCCTCAAAGCAATGAAAAAGAAATCAAAGGCCAAGACAAACATTAGATTGAGCTTGAATTCTGAAGATGAGAAGGATAAAGGAGTAGATGAAGTTTTGAAAAGCTTCAAATTCTTCCTCAAATAAAAGGATGGTCAGAAATTCATGCAAGATAAAGGGAGTTGTCACACAAGCAAAGTAAAGAAATATATTTTAGTGCTTTCGATACTGAAATCAACTTATTATTGATGTAGAAAATGCATTCACTATAAGAAGAATTGCCTACTGAATAAAAAAGATGATAAAGAGAAGCTTCAAAGTGGCAACATGTCACATGTCGAGTGAAGAAGACGAGTCGGAGAGTAGCTTGAGCAATGATGATAGAAGAGCACATCGTTGTCTCATGGCTAAAGAAATTAATTCAGATAATTTTGAGCACAAGAGCTCTGACGATGATAAACATAAATATACCTAACTTATGATGCTCTATATGATAAATATATTAAGATGTTAGGTCAATTTGAAAAACTCACTGAGAAATATAAAAATCATGAAAAATGTGCATACAAATCTAAAGAAGGAGAATAAATCTTTGCTTTATAAGATTGAGAATTTTTCTTTAGAGTTGAATGCATCTAACAAAGTGCTAATTTTTGAATGCATACAATCTTCCATGTATAGAGATATAAATTCTAATTTATCCAAGCAACTAAATAAAGTCAAATAAAATTAAAGAATTAGTTGCTTGGGTTAATGTGCTTTCATTTGAGTTTTCTTCTAAACAAATTAAGTTTGAAACTATATGTGGTACCATAGTTTCTAAAAATGAATAACTAAAGTCTAAAAATTTTTATTGGAAACGATAGTGAAATTTTTTTCATTAGGATCAAAAGGTTTAAACATGATCTTTTCGAATCAACAGTTTATGAAAGCTAAAATTAAACTTGGTCATTCATATTCAGGGAAACATAAAAAGTTTGAACCTTGTTTTGTAAAAGAAAATAGCTTAACCCTATTTACACTCATCTCAGATGCATCTTCTACCGTTCACACTTTATGTGATAGAAAGGATCATACAATGAATTGTTTTATACAATATAGAGCTAAAACTGTCTAATAGATTTGGATACCTAAGGCTTTTTTATAGGTGTGCAAGATGGTTGAGTAAGGCAACATTCGATTGGGTTGCTCAAAGCATTTGATAGGAGACAAATATTTGTTTCTTAGCATGACAAAGAAGAAAAAAAAATTTGCCTATATGTTGCACAAGAGATTTCAATATGCAATCGTGGATTTGTTCCAAAGGAACAATTGCTTTCATAAATGATAGGGTAGCAAGTCTCCTCATAAGGGCAAGCTCAAGGTATAATCTATTAACACTTTCTTGTTGTATGTACATATTTTTTCCCTTTGTTTTTTGTTTGGTTGTTTCTTTGTTTTTTATATAAAACAAAAATAAAATAAAAATTTCTTTTTCTTTTTCCATTTTATTTTTGTAAAACAAAATAAAACTTTCTCTTGCCTTATTTTTGGTTTCTTTAAAAAATTTGAAAAATAAAACATTTTTAAAAATTAAAATCATAAATACTTTGGCTTTCTATATGTCTACATATTTTTGGGATGAATTTTTGTATAATATTGCTAAAAGGCACATAAGATTATATTTTCTTGACAAGTCCATAATTGTCTTATCTATATATTATGTATCTTATAATGACTTGTTGAATGACATATATTTTATGATTTCACTTTATTTTTCTTCATAACCACGTGCACAAGATTCATGTTATCAATTATAATGTGTTGTCAATTAGTATTGATTCTAAATCACATTTATGTTTGCATATGCACATAACTAGTTGTACGAAATAAGCTATGAGTAGGATTTCTAACTTATATAAAAATTTTGCCAATGTACAATTGTGTTCTATGCAAATTTTGCATAGTGTATTAGTTAAAACATGACCAAAGATCCACACTCATATAAATTCAACACATAAAGAGTGTATTCATTAAAAGATAGTCATATACCCACACTTGATGATTGATAGTTAGTTGCATTTATCAAAGGGTTGCCATCGTTTACTAAGAAGAATATGTTTAAATATGTTGTATATCACCCACCAAACACTATCAGTTTTCCTTCTAAATCCTATATGGCCAAGGTGGTTGGTTGAAAATTTGATGTTTCTATAAAGTTGGGGTTTATGCCCCTTTAAACTTGTTCATAGTTTTTGGTTTTGCATACATATCATACTTGATTATTTGATGTGAATCTTCTTCTAACACATTTCATATTGGTTGTTATGAATCTATTACACTCACATATAATATGATGGGATCAACATGAGCATATGTCAACATGTTATTTATATTTTTGTATAAAATTCTATAGACTTGCAAGTATTTGACCCTCTTTTTCATTTGGACTTTATTATTCAATGATTTATCTCTTTATGTGTTCATTTGAAAAGTGTTGTGTTGTTTTGCTAATAACAAAAGGGGGAGCAGTGTGGAAAAATTTGGAAACTCTTTGATTGAAACTTTGCTCTTCTTTCGAGTCTGAGTGAATAGTCATTGTGGTCGGACTCTATTATGGATTTCTGACCACATTCTCCATAGGGCCCTCTTATCTCGGGAGGGGTGGCTCTAGTTGGTGGAGCATGGTACAGATTTGTTAACTGTTCAATTAACCAGTGTTCTGTTTGCAATTGTTTCTGATTTGTTTGGGGCACTTTCGCACTACACTTCTAGTATTCAACTGAGTTAAAACTATAGATTGCATCAGGTTGGCAAGTCAACATTAGTCCCACAAATTGACGCAGGACAACCACACTAGGATGATTATCCCACATAAGTTGTTTATTTTCGTGGAAGTGTATCTCCTTGGTTGTGATGAAAAAAATTTTTAGACGAGAAGAGGTGAGTTTTGAAAAATGAGAAGCCAAGTTGTAGTGGGGAATTTGATCAACCTGCATCTCACATTTCAAACATGCACACACATGGTGTGTGCTTGCATATCATATTTCATATGTTTAAAACTAAGTCTGACACATTTCATGTATCTCAAATATTTATTTTTTTGATTTCAAAATTTTTGGTTTGTTATTATCAAAAGGGGAGATTATTAGGACAATGTTTGTATGTATCCATACATTTGACTAAGTTTGATGAACAACAAACCTTCTTATTAATCTAGTATGTGTTCAAGATGTTATATACAAGTTAGAAGAAGTTAGAAACAAGTTTGGATATAAAAAGACTAATAAAAAATTAAATTTAGTTAAACAAGGTGTTAATCATATATAAGACAACATGCTCATTAATGAACCAAAACCTGAGCTCATCGATGAAGAGGTCAAGCTCATCAATGGGTATGAGAAGAATAGAGAATGATAGAGAGCAAAATTAATTACAGGGTCTTGTTCATCGATGAGTCTGTAGCTATGCTCATCAATGAGCTAACCCGCTCATCGATGAGTGACGACCTTATGTGAATCATGGTCTAACTTGGATTCAATTTGAATCATTGTTGTTGAGGCTATTTAAGGACTCTTTCCTCACAATTTTTTTAGAGATTGCTGACCTAATTCATATAGAAAATGAGAGAGATGTAGGATTTTACCTTTGGTGTTTAGTCTTGCTAGGGCTTCTCAATTTGCATTCACAATATTATTCTACATCATCCAATCATCAAGCTGAGAGGTGTGCTTCCCTTGGGCATCATCATCTTCACCATTTGTCATCAACCTTTACTTACATCTTTTGGAGAACAGTTTTCATATCAAAGGGCTATAAGATTTTGCGCTTAATTGATATCTGTTAGATAGTCATCTGCTCGAGATATATTTCATGCAACCATATTATCCACAATGTGTCCTTTTTAGAATGAATATCACTAATTATCTTCACAACTAAAGCCACGTTCCACCACTCTGCATTGTATTGTCACAAACCTCCACTACGTTTAGGCTTACACACTTCACTCCCTGCTACAAGAGACATCTTGCATTTCTCCTCCTTTCCTCTCCACATGAATCTCCTACATATAGCATCAATAGCCTTAAATATACACTTTCTCAACATAAAACCACTAGTCCAAAACACTTGGATTCTAATAACATTGATTTAACGACAACTACTCTATAGACATAAGATAACTTTCTAATATTCAAACTTTGAATTTTTAACTAATCCTATTCACCAATGGCTACAATAGAACTTTGTCAAGTATGCCACTAGAAAGAGGAAGTCCTAGATATTTGGCAGAAAAGGAGGCTTGAACAAATCCAAGATCACGCAAAATTTCAGCTTTATCACTACCATTTACACTTTCAAAAATATATATTGCTCTTTATCTTTTTTGTAAGAAGCCTTGACACTGATGAGAAGTCCGCTTGACTATATTGAACTGATCTAACATCATATTTTAAAGAGATTAAAAGATCATTCGCAACTACCAAATGCATAATCTTAAACTTCGCACAAATAGAATATACTTAATCCCATCTCATCTATTCTGTTTCTTCAAACATCTAGACAAGTAGTCCATGCACAAAACAAAAAAATAAGGGGAAAATTAGATCTCCTTTGCATAAACCCCTCTTCCACCAGAAAAAGCCATGCAAAGTTAATTAAGCATAATAAAAAATAGCATAGTAGACACATGTCATGATCCAATGAGTGAACTTAGGAGGAAAAAGCATGCCTTATAAAACTTGAGCCAAGAACCTCCAATTAATCGAGTCTTAAGCCTTCCCATTACAACTTTAAAATATTGCTCTAGGAGATATAGATTTTCTAGAACAATGTTTAACCAAATCATTAGGTAACAGAAAAAATTACTAATCCCAGTCGCTGACATTGGCATTTTACTTCTTGATGTCCCTACAGCAAAAACTATACATTTGGCACTCCTCACACTGTTAGCCACCTCCTATTTCACTTTCATGATAGGAGACAGGCATAAATGCTCTCAAAAGGTAGTGAGAGTATATATGTGTCTAGGGTATATAAATTCGTTGTGTTGTGGGACTATATTCCAATTTAGCTGAACAACCTTTTCATAATGTTTTGTGGCCTACATGAGAAGCAACTAAGTGTTTAAATAAATAGAAAAATATATCTCCAATTTTAGTGTATACGTAGTGTTTGCTTCAAAATGGTAAACATAATTACTTTGGCCAATTTATAAACCACCTATATTAATGATTTGCTTTAAATTTAAGAGAGAACAATGTAACCACAATAGGGTAGATCGGAGCACTTTATATTTTCATGTATGAAACAAGTGTTGATATTAAACCATCACTAAAACTTTCATGGTTGTGGATTGACTATGCATCAAATTCCATTCTCGTCGAAGGATGGTGTTGTTCAACAGGAATGGAAATTGATGTATAGTAAATTGACAACCATAAGAGCTTCAGGCATGGTTTAATTTCAGCACTTGTTTCATACATGAAAATATACCGTGCTCAATTGACCCTATTGTGGTTATTGTGGTTATATAGTACTCTCCCAAATTTTCTGCAAAATGTTGACATGGGTGGTTTCTAAATTGGCCAAAGTAACTATGTTTACCATATACACTAAAATTGGTAGTATATTTTTCTATTTCTTTAAACACTAAGTTTTTTCTTATGCAGGCTACAAAAAATTATGATAAGGTTGTTAAGCTAAATTAGAATATAGTCCTGCAAGATAATAAATTTATACACCCGAAACACTTTTGTACACTCACTATCTTTTGAAAGAATTTGTGCACCCTAAAGTTTCTAAAAATTACAGTGTAATACCCTCATTATGCAAATGTGATGACTTTCCCTAGATTTTTATCATTTGACCCCCGCAATCTAATTTTAGAACTTTTTCATGCTTAATATTTGTTGAATTTTTTAATTAAACATACTTTAATTTCATTTCAAACATGCCGCAATTGTATTTCAATAGAATTATGATGGGTTTGACAATAAGTTCAATGCACATTGAAGGCGTAAATGTTATAAAATTAGCTTCTGAGTGTCGCATAAGAAAAATTAGGGGAAGTTTTCCTATTTGCACACCTGAGGGTATTACTATGCAACTTTTAGAAAATTCAGGGTATAGAAGTGGTGCCAAAAAAATTGATGGTATAAAAGTGAAGAGTGGGAGAAACTATAAGGTTTTTAAGTGCTAATTACCCCAAAAAACTTATAGATGATGTACAGTTAACTTTAGCATAATAGAAATTTTTTTACTATATAGCTTGAGATTAACCTAAATTGCAAGTCAAAGTAGAAGTCTATTAGAATTATTTTTTTAGGAAAGTTTGAGTCCATTTGGAATTGTTTTTTATTAGAAAGTTTAATTAGAAAGTGTCCATTGTATTCGAAATTAAAGTAGATGGCTACGTTACGAAATTGCAACACTTGAGGCTATGTATATGGCACGCCCTAGCTAGGGTTTTTTTATCTATTATTTTGGTGAAAAATATTGTAGAAGACATTGATCCTTAAGCTATAGAATTTCATGAAATTTTTGGGATTTGATCTTGGATTTCTTGGGCTATTAGATCGCTTTATCAACGATCTAATAGAGGTTTCACACACGCTTTGTTGATGGGTGTAGAATCAAATTAGGGTTATTATTAATTTTTGGGGCTTTAGTTGAGAGGGGTTTAATTATCTACAATGGCGGAATGGTCATCGATTTCAGAGAACTAGTCAATCCTAGATTGGAAGAGGATCAAAAAAATTTAGAAGAGTGATTCAAAATTATGAAGTAAGATTTTGAAAAGAATAGAAAATAGATGAAGCATTTATCGTAGGCAGTGGAGCAATTGACATTGCCATTGAACCAACTAATCAATAACAATAAAGATAAATGCATAAAAAATGCCAATTGGGGACTCATGGGGACAAAAAAGGCTACAAGATGGCAGCTGATCAAGATCAATATGAACACGAATTGGTGGTGAGAGAGATAATGCATGCGGCCGACAGCAATAGGCGGTAGGCTTCCGGCTACGGTGTGGCTCGATGGGGGTTCGATTGTGATAGGGCCAGTGACAATGCTTAGTGGTGGGGTGATCGGGAGGTTGATGACATCTGATGACTGGCAGATCATGAACTGCCCTGATTTGATCATGAGTGAGATGCAGGCTAAGATGTAGTGGGAAACAGCTGAGGACATGTTTGATGGGCAACACGTGAGTCGTGGACAGGGAGATAGTTATGATGATGATTTTGGTGCTTTTGGTGAGGATCAAGACAAGGTTTTTGATCAGAGACGAATGCTACATGGTAGAGGAAAATTTTCAGCATCAAGGGGTTTACCGTAGTGGTTATGGTTAGAGCATGGATGGATATGTTAGGGATGATTATCAGTATGATTAGGGCGCACACAAGCTAAACTTAATTTCTCGCACTTTGATGGAGGTGACTTACAAGAGTCAATGGAGAAAATTCATCATATTTTAGTGTGTTTGAGGTAGATCCTGATTGGAGGGTGGATATTGCCAGTTTTCACTTGGATAGGCAAGCCAATAACTAATTGACGTGGTTGAAGTCTCAATGTGAGAGAGAGCATAGGAGATTGAGTTGGGCTAAGTTTGTGGAGGAGTTTCAGTGTCAGTTGAGCCTTCTCTACTGGTGAACCATCATGGGCAACTGGTTAAGCTGAGGTTGGAGGGAAAGGTTGCTGATTATATCGATGAGTTTCGAAAATTACACTAGCACATGCAATTTTCTTAATCATAGGACTTGATGTGTTTGAAGAATGTTTTATATCATTTTTATGTCCTCATTTAACTTTAATTTTGTATATATTTAATTGCTACTCGTGTATTTTTAGTGAATTTTGAGGAAAAATAGATTTTGAATAAAGAAGAGCAAAGAAGCTCATTGAAGCCAAATTCTACGGATGTAAGCGTTACTTGGAGATCAAGTTTTTGAAAAGAAGTCAATTAGTTTAGATTAGTAAAAAATTGATTTGAAAAATATTTTTTTAAACTCTTGTTTATATTAGGAAACAAATTAATTGGAGGCCATGTCAAATTCTATGGTTGTAAGAGTTACTTGGAGATCAAGTTTTATCCGATGGTTCAGAGAGATTCTTATATAGTATAAATAGTGGTCTTGGGCTAGTATTTTACACATTCAATTCATGAGAATTCAATAAAGTTTTTCTTCTCGCTTGCTATTTTGGAGTTCGAGTTCTTCTTTTTAGTTTCTTCAACTTAGTAAGTTGTTTAATTTCTTATTTGTTTTCTTATTCTTGATCTTTTTTTTCCTTGTTCTTTCATCTCTTTCTTTATTTCTTCTTTAATGTTTTTTTCTCTTTAAGTAACTACGAATAGGTAATCCCCTTTGGGGAGCTTAGGTTAACAAATCTAGGTAAGTAGTCTTGATTAATAAAAAGATCTATTTGGGTTAAGAAAAGAAGTCAATTAGTTTAGATTAGTAAAAAAGTAAGTTTAATTTTAATTTGATAGGTTATAGACAATTAATTTGACATAATCTATACTTAAGAGAGTAATAAAACATCAAGATTGGTTAATTTTAAAAGTTAGGGTTAATTATAATTTAATAGGTTATACACTTTAATTAGACATAACCTATACTTAAGAGTTAAACACTAGTATTAAAAAGCCTAATTGTTAGAATTAACTAATTGGTGGGTTATAGTTTCTATCAAAATATAGCTTATGCTTTTAGGATTCTAGTAATTAAAAGAGATTAAATAAAATATCTAGTTTAGAAACCTAGTGGAGTTAGCTTAAGAAAATTAGTTTATGTCTATTAATAAAAAACCAACATCCTTCAAACACATCAAGTCCTATGATCTTAAGATAAAAGTTTTTTAACAAAATTTCCCAAAGAATGACCTATAAAGGCTACAACGAAAGCTATGCACTTGCATAATCTAATAAAATTACATAGTAAGTTTTTTGCGTCGTTGCCAAGGAATTTTTGGTTTAGGATTTTTATTTTAAGAATCCTTGATCCTTTTTGTCTACTTACATAGAAATAGCTTAGACCGAGAACAACAGCGGAGGTGAGGATTTGGGTGGCAACGAATTCAAGCAAATGCGGGTCAGATACGAGAAATAGAAGATGATAAATCTAACCCATGGTAAGTCTCTTTAATCTCCCCTATTACCATTTTTGAAAAATTTTGCATTAGGTAAAAAAAATTCCTTTTCTGTCGACCATGATAAAAAAAGAAAAAAAACAAAAAAACAAAAAATAAAATAAAATTCACCTTTGCTTTTTTTACCCTTATAAAACCAATTTAGAAATATTGCTTAAACATCCATGCTTAATTCTTGTTGTTGATTGTTGGAGTAAATGTATGTGCTCACTAGCTTTCCAATACATATAGATTAGGGCTCACAAAAGTTGACTTGAACATCATGATTGTTGCATCCATCTTTAAATCAACTTAAGGGTACAACACAATAAACAAGATAAGGTGGGGAATTCATCATCCTTCATTGGCCCAAAAATCAAATTCTTGCATAAGCGTCATCCAAACCTTAACTGAAATTGATTAGACATTGATCCCTAAGGATTTCGAGCTCAATAGAAAAAGAAAATTAGAAGGCAAATCTAATTTCTGATTTGGATAACAAGTTAATATCTAAGAAAGCTGATTTGAAGGTTTTACTTAGTTAGGCTGATTTTACGGATACCTCCCACTAGAAATTCACTGGCCTAACCACTTGGTTAGCCACATTTAAAATTAGAACTATCTTAAAATTTACTAAGAATAGTTAGCAGATGTCTAGTGCTTTAGTTTTACTCTAGAGGTCTAGAACTTGATTGAAGTGGTTGATCTTTCGCTTTGTTAGCTAGGCTTTTCTCTTTTCTTTTGTAAGTCATTTCTTAGATTAAAAAACAAAAAAAATTCTTTCATTGGTGCATGCTCTCTTGGTTTAGAAATCAACTTGGCCATTTAGATAATTTATAAATGACTGAAACACCACCAGCTCTTCAAGATATGTGCTATCTGACTAGGACATCTCTACCATCATGTATTAGTCTTCCAGCTAAAATGGGTGAACACTTCGAACTATAACCTCATTACATTAGCATGCTGCCCAAATTCACTAGCACTGACATTGAGGACACTTACATTGTTATAAGTGAGTTTGAGAAAGTGTGTGTAATGACCTAAATTAAGGAGTTATGTGAAGATGCGATAAAACTTAGGTTTATCCCTTTTTCTCTTGGAGAAAAAGCCAGGATATGGTTGTATAGCATGCCGCAAACACCATCTTCACATGGGAGGAATTCATTAAAGTTTTCCTTAAAAAGTTCTTTCCTATCATAGAATGGCACACATTAAGAATAAGATCTTACAGTTTGGGCAAAGTAGTGCAGAACATTTCCAGAAGTACTTTGATAGATTTAAGGATCTTCTTATTCAGTGTCCACATCATTCACTACAGAAACTTAGGTTGTGCCATATTGTCTATTAGGCTTTAGATTATGCTTCCAAAACATCTCTAGAATCATTGTATCAAGAAGATTTCTTCAAGAAAAATGAAGATGAGGCATGAAACTTCTTAAAAGAATTATTTGAAAAAAATAATATGATGGGAAACTTTTGATGAGAAATCAGCACCAAACTTCACCAACACGACTAGTGGCCAATCATTAGAATTTTTCATCACTACAAATGACAAGTTAGCCACAATCATGCGTAGATAGAAGCTCTAGAAGTTAAAAGTCCACCTTAGGTCAACAAAGTCACATCTCTAGCTTGCAGAAATTATCTTGATCCGTCATATATTTTACAAGAATATTCTCTATTAAGAAACCCAACAATGATCGAGGCAAGCCAACTCAATGTTGCATTTAGCAATTCTAAAAATAATCCATTTTCTCTAACTTATAACCCAGGTTGGAGGAGTCATCCAAATTTTACATGGAACGAAGAACATTACTATAGTGGACCGAACTTCATTACAAATAAGCTAAATCCACAATTTTCCAGAAAGAACACCGCTCCCACAAATTTTAAAAAAATTCACAATCTGGTTCTCTTTTTTAGAATTCATCTTTACAAAATCCTTTATTTACAACTCCTCTAGTTCTATCAGGCTTTAATGTTGACCACGAATAACAATTAAACAATCTCAAAAATAGCTTAGAAGCAATGATCAAATTATCAACAAAGACTTCTACTTCTTTGAGTGTATTCATGCCAACTTCTAATCAACTTCTTAATGCCAGCATCCAAGCCATTGCTAGGATAGAAGCTCAGTTAGGTCAGATAGCCACCACAGTGAGTGAGTGAGAGAGAGAGAGAGAGAGACTTCCAAGCCAGCTAGTGTCTAATTCTAGCCAGTCACACTCAGCGCACATTATACTTTGAGATTAGGAAGATAGTAGACAACCAGGTTAGAATAACAGATACAACTTCTCCTAATCAAATATTTGAACCTGAATCTAAACCTAAACAATATCCTCCTAATAAAACATTTGAATCTAAGTCTGACTCTCTTTTAGATGGGTCTAAGTATAGACTCGTTGCTCCATTTCTAAATACTCTTAAACTTGAAAAGCACTCACCTTAGTTGGAGGGTATCTTAGATACTTATAAATAGGATAAGGTCAACATTCCTCACTTAGATGTAATTCAACAAGTTCATTCCTATGGCAAATTCTTGAAAGACTTGTGCACTAAAAAGAGGGCCATCAACATTCTTAAGAAAGTCTTCTTAGCTGCTAACATTAGTGAAATCCTATTCAAATCCATGCCTCTGAAATATGAGGACACAGGTTGTCCCACTATTTCATGCACTATAGGAAGCATGACCATCGATGAGGAAATTCTAAACTTAGGTGCAAGTTTGAATCTTCTCCCATGTTCAGTCTATCAACAACTTGGTGTAGGAGAATTGAAGCTAACAGTTAGCTGATGTATCAGTTAAGCTGCCCAAAGGGAAAATTAAGGATGTTCTAATCAAAGTTAGAGATTTCATCTTCCTATCGATTTTATTGGTTTGGAGACCAAGCCTATTCCAAGTCAAGTGGTCAAATCTTAGTCATCCTAGGCATTCCTAGCAAACTTCTAATGCCTTGATCAACTATAGGACTGATCAAATGAAATTCTAATTCGAAAATACGACTATAGACTTGAATATTTTCGATCTAGGGATGGAGCTAATTGATCCATCTGACCAACTCTTAGAAGTTAACATGATCTAGGTATTCTGTAGTGAACATCTAGAAGAAGGGTTAGATTATATGAATCTTAGTTTTGCGGAAATTTTCAAAGAAGAGCTGATGTTGTTTGAAGAGTTAGGACACCCATTCTGTCATTTAGAACCTGAGTCTAAATCCAAGCCTAACTTTTTGCCTGAGACAAATTAGAACCTGATACAACTTAAATCCCTTCTAGTTGAAGAAAATAAGAAGATTGAGTTGGGTTTGCCTGATCCTCCTCTGCGACGCGCTATTGAATGTAGCATATGCTTTTAAAGATCTTAAACATCACAACATCAGAGTTTATGTATATTGTAGAGTTTCTCATTTTAACTTTCTTTAAAACTTGATCATCATATTTTATTACACTTTTATACCCTTAATATTTATTTTATTTGAATAAATATATCCACCAATAATGTTTTTTATCTCAATTTGTAGGTAATAAAGAAATATTGAACAAGAGCTCAAAGGAACAATTTCCCTAAATTTTCTAGCCCAAATTGAAGCCTAGAAGAAGCCCAAAAGTCTAAGAAACACAAAGTCAACCAGTCAACTAAAGAAGATAAATTCTGTTACAACCTAATTGATGAACTAGTCAATTAGTTTATAAGAGAACAACCTAATCCATGAACTAATCGATTAGTTTATAACAAACTTTCGTTAATGCTAATTTTTACTTTTTTAGACCCCAAGTTTAATCAGAGGATTATTGTTTGTTACTATAGGCTATAAATAGGGTAGAGAGTGAGGGGTTCTAAGATGTTAAATTTAAAAACTCTATTTTATAGAGGAATGATACTCTTAATTGAGAAAACCTTCCAAATTGTAAATTTTTTATTTGTAATAAATATGACTTTTCCCCTCTATTTCAATTTTTTTCTTCTTCTTCTTTGGTGATGAAGTTTTCTTTTCAAGGGGCTAGCCCTGTGCAATGCAAGTCTTTATTTCCTCTTTTTATTTTCTTACTAAGTTTTTGCATGTTGTAGGACTTTATTTCTTATTTTAACTTCATATTTTGTATATTAAATTTATTGCTTTGTAGTGTAGATTTATTTCATGCTATGTAGTCTAGATTTATTTTCTTGCTCTTCTATTAATTTATAGTGTAGATTTTATTTTTTTCCTTTTCATACTTTGTAGAGTAGATTTTCTTTATTGCTTTGTAATTTAGATGCACTTTCTTGTTCTTTAATGCTTTCTAGTATAAATTTTCTTTCTTTAATTTTATAATCTAATAAGAGTATTTAATTTTTTATAGGAAATCTAGGATTAGATAAAACTAGCTTAATTTTCTTTTGTGTTCTTAAATTACTCTCTTTATACCTAAAATGATTATGAGGATAAGCAACCAGATAACTAATTGGTAGAAATTGTTTTTTGATAGTCTATACTTTCCTTTATAGATTATGCTTATTCAGTTCTAGAGTTACTATCTAGTATTTTCTCATTAGTGATAATATTGCTTAGATTTGATTTTTATAAATTATGCTTGTTTTAAGTAACTTGATAGTTTATGCTTAGGAAATCTAAGAAATATTTAAATAAAAGGAGAGTAAACCTTTAATACAATTTGAAATTAACAAGCATATTCAATCCCAGATTTCTATTCTTCTCTCTTGATTTCCTCCAACTTTTCAATCAATTTTTGTTTTGACTTTCATTCACTTCTTGTTTTAATTTGCTTTATCTTTTATTTGTTTTTATTTCACTCTTCTCTTTCTCTCATTCTTCCCTCTTATTTTGGCCTTTTACTTTTGTGACAAACTTCTCCCCAAAACACACACCACTTTCATTTACATTCTCATTAGTTTCCTGCACGATCTAAGAACCCAAACAGCGTTGTCTTTCTAATAATCTCATTTCCCATGGATCGATA
>JBAKGM010049935.1:0-16509 GCA_037177215.1 Asparagus racemosus
CTATATAACTCAAAGAAAAAAAGAGTGTGAAAAATAGACACTAATAAGAATCTTAAACTCTAGGTAATTCTATTTTATTAAGCCTAAGTTGACAAAGCAATTAAGCTCGATGAGTAGTTTTAAACTTAATGACCTAAGCACAATTGGATTGGGTATTGGCCCAAAGTTCATCACATGTCACTTAGAAAAGCCTTATTAAGTAGAAAAAATCATCAAGAAGTAAAGGGATATATGTTTATATATAAAAAGACTAAACACACACACACACACACACACACACACACACACATATATATATATATATTCTTTCTTGGCTAATAAAATGATTAGGAGGCTTGGGAATTGATTGAAACAAAGAGTAAGCACATTCTTTTTAGAATTTTAAAATAAAGTCCTTAAGTTAGACTTAGTTTTTGTTTAGTTACAATGAAAAGATTTTCTAAGAAATTTACTTTAGAGTTATACATAAAAAATTTTCTTGAGTAAAAACTAGCTTTAATTAGGTTGTGTAAAGATATCAAATGAATTAATTCTATATTGACTTATTCAAATTGGCAAGTTGACCAAATTTTATGAGTATATTTATTGCAAACACTCACAAGACTACACCTCATCCTTTAGGGTCACCTAGGGGTTTAAAGTTGTATGTGCTAAATACAATTGTGATCCCTTCAAAATTGAGTTAGGGCTTTTCTTTTTTTTTCTTTCTTTGCTAGAGGACTAGCAAAAGTTTGGTGTGGGGGTATTTGATCATTACATTTTATTATAATTTTTTATCACTATTATCTATTTTATTAAATAAATATACTTGCTAATAAAGTTTTTTATGAAATTGAAGGAAATAAAGAAATTATCAAAAAAGAGCTCAATAACGCACAAATTACCTCCACTTGAAGCCTGCTAGAAGCCTAGAGGAAGCCCACAAAGCCCAAAAGACCAAGAAGAAATTGATTCAATGAGAATTGAGCCAACCAACACAATAAAATAAATTCTATTACAAATGAATCGGTAGGCTAATCGATTAGCTACTAATAGGCTAATCTTGATTAGGTTATAACAGAAACTCATCAATGGCTGATTTTGATTTCTTAAAGTTCAAGACTAATCCAAGGGCAAATGTTGACTGTTGTAGGCTATAAATAGGGATAGATAGTGAGGGTGAGGGGAAGCATTTTTTAAATAAAAACTCTATTTGGAGAGGAGTGCTACCCTTAGTTGAGAACTCCATCTAAAATTGTAAACTTTAGTTTCTAATAAATAAATTTGTTTTCCTCCTTTTTAAATTTTCTTCATCTTCTCCTTTGATGATGAATATTTGCTTCAGAAAAGGTAAACTCCTTGGAATGTAAGTTTTTATTTTTCTTCTTTATTTTTTTTGCTTTTATTTTCTCATTTTAGAGTTGCATGCTTAACACTTACTATCTTATTATCTTTTTCTTGCTTTGCAGTATAGATTTTTATTTCTTGCTTTGTATTGTAGATATTTACTCATGTTTTGTGGTTTAGATCTAAATTTCTTGCTTTTTATTTGCTTTGAAGTTTAGATTTTATTTTCCTATTTTTCCATGCTTTAAAACTTATGATTTATTTACTTTTGTAATATGAGTAGCTAATTTCTTTAGGATTTCTAGGATTAGATAAAACTACTTTAATTTTTCTTTTGGTTTTTGAATTACTCACTTTTTTTTTGCTTAAATGATCCTTTTTAGGATAACCAACTAGAAAACTAATTGGTAAAAAAAGAATTTGATTGTTTATATTTTTTTACTTCTTGAATTACTATCTAGTTGTTTATTTATGTTCATGAATGCTAACATTGCTTGAATATGATTTTAACAGGTTATGCTTGTTTGAATACTTGATGATCTATGCTTAAGACCACAATTTCTTTTGATATGAACAAGATGTTGAAAGAGTTAGTTTTACAATTTTGTTAGATTTGATCAAGAAAATGATTGTTCTAAGAGCTAGATCTTAATCCACAACTTCTTTCGAAGAGAAGGCACACTGTTGTAGAATAATGTTAACTTTGTAAGCTAGAGTCATTGACCCATATTTTGATAAGATTTTTCATAGGTTTTGAGTACTTTGTGATCTCTGTAGATTTGGATCTTTTGGATACTTTTGAGTAGATTGGATATGGACTTGTCCGCATTTTTCATTTGGATTACAAGTTCAAGCGCTCTAATGGTGATTTTAAATATACTTGATCTTTGATGTGAAACTTGATGGAGTAGATTCCCCTAGGTAGTAGAAAACTTGGATTGAAGTTGGCACTGAATTGAGGACGTTATGGGTCAAAAACATTTTAAAACTCACATATTTCAGATAGAGCACATGCGCTCGACTTGTCTAGCGCAGGCACTTAAGGAAATACTTAAGAGTAGTTTGGTTTATAGTATTTGAACGTATGCGCACGAACAGTGAGTGCATTCAGCCAAGTGGGTTTTTCAAATATGAGTTTTTATTCAATATTCTAGTCTACGATGAGAATTTAGCTGACGTGGCATCGAGGTGAGCACACATGCCCAACATCCAAGTGCATGCACACATGTTTGACCTCGTTTTCATGATTCTTGTATTTTCATTCATGCATTATGACATTAGTTATGCAACATTGTTTGCTCTTGCCATCTTGAGATAAAGTAGATGATAAATTAGTTGCTTGATTAAAGTTCTTGGTTTATTTTTTTATTTATCAAAATCATGATATATACAAGTTTAGACTGAAGTAAAGCTTGTTGTTCTATATTATTGCATCGTGATAGATCATATATTTCTACTATGCTATGCTATATTGTGCTATGACCTAGAATCTACGGTATAAATGTTAGCCTAGCTCATAACTTAGACCTTTGTTTCGATTCGATATCACAAGACTTAGCCCTAGGGGTATGTATAATTAGACACCATGATGTGGTATATACATGATGATGATGATTGCTTATGTTTGAATATTGGGTTTGTCTCTTGTGAACTAAATCAAGAATATTTTCTATTTGAATGAAGAAAGTTCTGTATTTGGGATAAATTACATTAGTGGGAAGAGGCTCATGATTCTCCACAACTAAAAACTTGATCAAGTATAAAGAATGACAAGCTCGGAAAGAGTAACCAAGAAAAAGATCAAATATTCACGTGTATCAAGTCATTAATGACTTGCTTTGATAATTGTGGGGCATGTTTTGTTTGATTTAGAAACCCACATTAAAGTGTGACCCGGGGTTGTGTTTGATTTCTAGTGCCAGATGAGTCAGTGCACATAAACCAAGTAAAGTAAGAATGAAATTAACTTTCCAGTAGGTACACTTAACACACATTATCCCATGAGACTTTTCCTAAGCAAAATTAAGTAAAATCTGAGAGCTGTTAGATGCACACACTACCTTTGCATCACAATCAAGGATCAAGGTCCACTCTCGTCTTATGATCTTAGTTGTTGTTGTATCTCTAGTTAACTGATAGTTCTGTTTTTCAATCTGGATTTTGAGATGCATGTCTCTGATTCAAGAAGATAAGTAAAGTGCTACAGTTATATAGTTTTTCTTTATTTTACCACTTGTTGAATGACTTTTTGACTCTCCTGATTCCCACACTAGCAGCGATTGTGGCATGTATGTCATCTTCGCTTTTAGCCAACTCGGATTCTAGTGACCTTAAGTGCATGGGATCCTACTGATTAGCTTATCTGTTCGCTAATCCAGTTTCTATTCTAGCTTGTCAGTTATCAGATTCTTTAATTTTTCAGACTATAATTATTGCTTCTGTTGCTATGTAGTGACTTTGATGTATCTAGATTATTTCAGCTATTACTCTAGACTTGAATGGCTGAGCGGCCTGGGTAATATTATACTATGAGGATGCTATTGATATCAAACTTGTGATATCCCTTATGTTATTTAGTTATCTACAAGACTTATTGGTTACTTTTTTTGAGTATTCGTTACTTCTATTGAGTATTTATACTATATACTTGCTTTTGCTATATATCAGTTTCTCTATATCAATAAGTATGATGATTATGTGACTTTGTTCTAGTTGTGGTGGCTGAGATGTATGTACCAATCTGTCTGATAAGATTAAGTATATGATTTTTGGTGGTGTTTGGCCAAATTGCATATGTTGTCTAGCCTAGTCACATGCTCATCACGTGATTCAAGGACAAGGAGCATGACATTTGGCCCCCAAAACTTGTGGGAAAACGCTCACTGACCATTTCCCTAGAACCTATGGGGAATATCTGATAGGTCTTGTCCTCAAGAAGGACAAGGAAGAATGCCTACCCACAAAGCCTGACATTGCCCAAGCAAGAGGGACACATAACCACTCAGGAACCCCTGTAGATGGAATTGACACCATCAAAGAGAACCAAGGCAAATGCCAAACTTCCTAGAAGGCAAGCCTGACTCCCACAAGGGAATTAATGTAGTTCTTGAATGGAAGGTGAAGATTGAAGATCGAGCCAATCCCTCACCATCCTCATGTTGTCATTACCGAGTGATTACAATCGATGCTCTGCTCTGTAGCCACTACCATGAATCACCATTGAAAGTTTTAATCTTGATTGAATAAGATGGACGAGGCCACAATCGTGCTGAAGATTGTCTACCAGGACAATTGGTGATGAATGATTATTCATGATTGTTATCATCATGGGACAATGACAACAGTATTCTATTACCAAGGGTAGCGAAAGAGGGGTGCAAAGGGAACATTGCTCTAAGCTTCCCAAATTCTATCATGGACCGGCATACCGTATGCTTTGCAAAGTGCCAAAAAACAACTAGAGAGCAGCCAAAATAGAGGAGAAACACTCCTTTGCTCATTAAACAGCACTGTTAGTTCTTTTCGATCTAGAGTTACTGAATCTAGGGTAACAGATGCATCCGCAAAGTCGATCCAAAGAACTAGAAGCATAAGAGAGAGCTAATTAACTTAATATCTAACAAGCAAAGGGCCAAGGCGTTCTTGTTGCACCCACACCACCACCAATCAACATTAACAAGCAGGCAATGCTAGCTAAAAAATGGTAAAAAATGATGAATTGGTTGTTGGAGTTTCACAAGATGATGCCTCGGCAATAGCAGCTGCTCACCATGGCTGAGGGTCTTGTTCACCAACACCATGGCACAACCAGGGATCCTCATGATTGAGCCCTAGAGTGTAGAGAGAAGGTTCCAGATCCCCTTTTGCATTAAATTCTATAGTGGCTAAAAAAAGGGGGGTAAGAAGTCAACCTTCACTAATGCTCCGAGACATACAACCTTGACAAATGAGGCCCAAGTACCAAGCCTACAGTTTACTTTGACGGCCATGCAGTTGATACAGCCAATAGATATTTAGCGTTGACCCATTTGCCCTTTTTGCAACATGGCGTATGATGCAATGAAACCTCCCACAAATTGGGTTTTTCGACTAAAGAAGGTAATGCAGCCTCCCAACACAGACCCATGATTCCAGGGTCTAGCAATGGGAGGAATATGTGGAATACATGTTCTCACCGGTTGGAACAACTTGAATCATCACGAAGTTGTGCCATTGCCGCAACTATAGCTTGACCTGAGGAGCAAGTTGGCACTATGAGGAAGAAGAATAACGCCATTAGAAGTTAGCTAACCAAATCTTGCCTATGGGAGTGGGATGACATCCAGTATCTACCAAAGTTCAAGGCCCCTACTTGCCACAGTTTCAATAGTCAAGGGTCAGGACAACACCATCTTTGCCAGTTTAAGACATGAGCAAGGCATTATATTGGTATATTGATTAGCTCATGGTGAAGTTGATCGTTGTCACTTTCACTAGACCTTCTTTCCTATAGTTCTACGAATAGCCAAAAAATTTAATCTGATCATAGAAGGATGCCAAGAAGCTATTTTTGGATCCATTCTATGAAATTCTCAACAAGCTAACATATACAATGTTGCGAACTGAGACAAACCAGTCGAGAAAGGATCTAGGCCTTCATCAACTGAGTTCATATGATAGCCCTAGAGCTCAAGGGGAAGTGTCAGTTAATGTAACTGTGGAGATGTTCTGCAAGAGTTTCCCACTACATATCAAGAGGTACTTTGTGACTGATAAAGCAAGTACTTGGGCCGAGGTGATCCAAAGATTGAAAGCAGTAGAGGATACTCCTGCTAAACTCAGGGAACTACCTACCTTTTAGCAAGGTGTGACTACCAAGGTGAGTGTTGGCACTAGTAAACCTCACCGGAATAAAACCAAGGAAGGAGGTCATGGTGATAGAAGTACCCACATAGTCGAACTAAAGGTGGTCAAATAACAAGAAAGGTACAGGCCCTTCATATAGCCAAGTATTTCTACCAAACCAAGCCTTAATCTCACAGAAGCTAAAGACGACCTATTGGGTGAGAATTAATTCTTTCCAAGATAAAGTGGTTCCAACTCTAGCAGACATGTTGATCAAAGGGGATTATCTTGATCTACACAAACATAGCAAGACCAGACGAACTAAGTTGCATGAACAATCCCAACTATTGTGTCTTTACCCGATACATTAGAGATCGCTCCGAGGACCATTTTGCACTTAAGAATCAAATTCAAACCTTGGCAAAAACCAGGATGATCAAATAGGCTTGAATTTCGAGTTGCTTTTACACTTGCATGTAGGGTTGGACGACTTTTGAGCTTATTTCATCTCTCTAAAATGTTAACGTTGCAATCTTTAAGCCTATTTTGTGAGAAAGTTAAAACTTTACATGTGTTTAGCCTCTCATCATCATATTATGAAGTTTCTTTCATTGATTGGTAATTTAAAGAACATTCATGTATGGAATAAGGCTTGCATGGTTATAATTTTTAGCTCCAGCCACATTTTCCTGTCTCTAGTAGAACGCACTATTGTTAGTTTGATCATAACTTCCTAGGTACGAGTCATTTTTAAGTAATATTATCTACTTAGAAATCTACATATGTAGATTTCTTTGAAATTAGTTTGGTGCAATTTGGATGCCATTTGCTATTTCTAATCCTTTGTTGAATTTGTTGCATGTGTTCTGGATAGACTACCTAACCCTCCTTGATTTATTTGTACATATCTTTGTCTCTAGCTAGGATATAATGATAAGGGCATTTGTTTTAGAAAATAAACTTATCAAGTTTATTTTAGAATAAAATTTATCAATTTTAGTTTTTTTTGTTAACAAATTATATTAAGAGATTTAGGTCATGTTTCTATCTACTACATGTTGCTACCTACTGACACTTATGCACCTTTAAAGCCATATCCCTCTGTATTTGTGTGCATTTATAATCTAATTAATGTTTTAAAAAATAGACTTGTATATGAACATTTTATCTTTAGTGTCACTAAATTCAGACACTGTTTGTTCCCTCAAATAGATCCTTAGATCTATCAATACAATCTGCATTTCTAGTTTACACTTGCCATATATTGTTATGTATAGCGTACGTTATGAATAAATGATTAACAAAAACCAAATTGTTTTGCAAACTAGACACATGTAGAAGTTATATGACACTAGTTTCATGCATTTCGAATATCATATGAGCTTACTTTTTTGCTATCGTAATCTACTACATGTTTTCTATTTTCACGATCATGCATCTTATATTGGTTCACGTGTATCCATGCAAAATAAGGGTGCATCATCGATGCATATGAAAATGTGTGTATTGCGGTGCACAACCAAATTATAGTATAGAAAAATATCAAACCACAAGAAAGAGTTTCTTTGATTTATAAGTTGGAGATTTTCCATTTTATGAAGTTATTTCAACAGAGGTTTTTATGAATTTGTTTTGGAAATGGGTTTCTTAATTTTGTTAGAGAAAAAAAACTAGAAAGAGGGAGAGGGGAGAGAATAAGGATAAAAATTAGAAAAGAGAAAATAGAAAAATAAATTAAAAGAAATTAAAAAAAGAGAAAAGGGAAAAGAAAATGGACATGTAAAAGAACGAGAAAGAAAATAAAAAGTCTAAAAGATTTTGTAAAAAAAAACAAAAGCTGAAAACTAACAAAACTAGGAAATAAAAGAGGGAAATAGTAAGAGAATTAAACTAGAAAATTAGGATAGATTCTACTAGATAACTATTTAATAGATCAAAGACTAAGAGAATTAAACTAGAAAATTAGGATAGATTCTACTAGATAACTATTTAATAGATCTAGAAATTACTCTCTTTTCTTTTACTCATTTTTAGAAATAAAAAGCATAACCTTTCAATCTAATTAAAGAAAACATAGATTATCAAGATAAAATCTTGAAATAAAATTGAAATTTATGCATAGATAATCAATTGAAAATAATAATCATAGAATACTAATAAGCATAGAGTACCAAACCATTTATGGAAAGTATAAACTATCAAATTAGAATATTCTATCAACTATTATTTTAATTGATTAATCATTAAATAAAAAATAAAGCATAAAAAAGTGCTTATAAAGAAAGGATGAATAAAATGACAAGAAAGGAAACTAATTAGAAAACAAATTAAAAGTAAGAAAATGAACCAAGTATTCAAGCGTAAATTTTAATCAATTCCTAAATTAAGTAAGAAAAACTAACTAAGCATGAAAATTAACCAGGCAAAGCAAAGCATGAACTAAATCTAAACTATTTTTCTAAACATGCAATTCTAATTAAATAAAAACATTAAAAAAATTTAAAAAACTAAAAAAAGTCATTACAAGGGATTGGCCCCTTGTATAGACCAATAAAAAATCTTTAAATTTTCATCAACACAAGAGAAGAAAAAGAAACTTAAAGAGGAAAAATAATTTTTAATTTGGAAGGCCTTTTCAAAAGAGTAGCCCTCCTATCCCAAAAAGAGTATTAATAAAATTTTACACAGCTTTCACCCTTACTCTATCTCCCTATTTACAGGTTACAAGAATCTCACACAACTTTTAGATTTGATTTGGCCTTGAAGTAACCCTCACAACCATACCATCTCTTAAAACAATCCACACCATTAATTCTTTTCTTACTCTCCGAGAATTGGTAGATGATTTTTTATGGGCTTTATTTTTGTTGAATTTATTTCCTTTTTAGCTCTTTGGTTTCTCTTAAATGCTCTTGCGCTTCTCTTGAATACTCTTGGGCTTCGTAGGATTTGACTCAGCCTTCAAATAATTAAATATATGATGATTAAATTTGAATCTTTACAAAAACCTAATATTTCTAAGGTAAATTATGAAATTTGTTAGTCTAGAAGGCTCCATATCATCAAGATAAGTAATTCTTATATATAATATGTCAGATTCTACCTTTCGGATTGGGAGATAATGACTATTCTTCGAATTAATTCCTATTGGATCCTTGGTTCTTTGCTTTTTTTGGGCTTCAATTATGCTTTAGTTGAGGTGTTTTTAAGCTTGAGATAATATCATTTGAGTTTTTATTTATTCAAACTTTTTTTTTGCTGAAAATGCATTAAACATAAATAGTAGCAGATAAAATTATTCTATAATTAGAGAAAATGAGGGCATAAAAATATAATAAAAATTATTAATACTCAAACTACCTTATTTTTAAACACTTTATTGAAGCACAAGATCCAGTCAAGCAGGCCAAAGAAGCCCAAAGCCCATTACATGTCAACTTAGAAAAGCCCAATTAAGTAGAAAAAATGATCAAGAAGTAAAGAGACATATGTATATATATATAAAAAGAATATATATATATACACATACACACACGCAAATAAAATTAGTAGGAGGCTTAGAAATTGATTGAAAAAAAGAATTAGCACATTCTTTTTATAATTTTAAAATAAAGTCCCTAAGTTAGACTTGGTTTTGTACAGCTATAATGAAAAGATTTTCTAAGAAATTTAGTTTGCAGTTATGCATAAAAATAATTTTTTGAGTAAAAACTAGTTTTAATTAGAGTGTTTAAAGATATCAAATGAGTTAATTCTATATTGACTTATTAAAATCAGCAAGTTGACCAAATTTAGTGGGTTCACTGCAAATACTCACAAGACTACACCTCGTCCTTTAGAGTCACCTACAGTTTTAAAGTTGTATGCGATAAATATAATCGCTATTCTTGCAAAAGTAAGTTAGAACTTTTCTTTCTTTCTTTTTTTCTTTTCTTTTTTTGCTAGTGGAGTAGCAAAATTTAGGTGTGAGGGTATTTGTTCATTTCATTTTATTGTGCTTTTATACTATTATTATCTATTTTATTAAATAAATATACTTGCTAATAAAGTGTTTTTATGAAATTGAAGGAAATAAAGAAATTATCAAAAAAGAGCTATAAACAAAGCCCAAACTACCTCCACTTAAAGCCGGTTAGAAGCCTAGAGGAAGCCCACAAAGCCCAAAAGACCAAGAAGAAATCGAGTCAATGAGAATCGAGCCCACAAGTCAGCACAATAAAATAAATTCTGTTACAAACTAATTGATAGGATAATTGATTAACTAACGATGAGCTAATCAATTAGGTTGTGACAGAAACTGATCAATGGCTGATTTTAATTTCTTAGAGCCCAAGACTAATCCAAGGGCTAATGTTAACTAATGTAGGCTATAAATAGTGGTAGAGAGTGAGGGGAAGGGAAAGAATTTTTTTTATAAAACTCTATTTAGAGAGGAGGGCTACTCTTAGTTGAGAAGTCCTTAAAAAATTGTAAACCTTAGTTTCCAATAAATCAATTTGTTTTCCGCCTTTTTAAATTTTCTTCATCTTCTCTTTTCATGATGAAGGTTTGCTTCATAAAAGGCCAACTCCTTGTAATGTAGGTTTGTATTTTTCCTAGTTATTTTCTTACCTTATTTTTTGATTTTAGAGTTGCATGTTTATTATTTACTTTCTTATTTTATTTTTCATATTTTGTAGCTAATATTTTTATTTCTTGCTTTGTATTGTAGATTATTACTCATGTTTTGTAGTTTAGATTTTAATTTCTTGCTTTTTATTTGCTTTGTAGTTTAGATTTTTTTTCTTATTTTTTTAATGCTTTGTAATTTTTGATTGATTTGCTTTTGTAATATAAGTAGCTAATTCTTTAGGATTTCTAGGATTAGATAAAACTAGTTTATCTTTCATTTTGGTTTTTGAATTGCTCTCTTTTTAAGATTAAATTATCATTCTTAGGATAATCAACTAGAAAACTAATGGGTAAAACAAGAATTTGATAAGCTGTACTTATCTTAAATAGTTTGATTGTTTATATATTTTTTAATTCTTGAATTATTTTCCAGTTGTTTAATTCCGTTCATGAATGTTAACATTGCTTGATTATTATTTTGATTGGTTATGCTTGTTTGAATAATTGATAATCTATGCTTAAGAAATTTAGGTAATATGAGAATTAAAATAGAGTAGTTCTTAATTCCAAATATGAATTAACTAGTCGATTCAATCCCAGACTTCTAGTTTTATTCTATTGATTTCCTCTATCTTTATATTTGCTTCTTCTTTTGGATTTTATTCTGTTTTTGATTTTGCTATTTTTTTGCTCTCCTCTATCTTTCATTCTCTTTTCTTAATTTGAGCCCTTTTATTTACAGTACTCACACCTAAACAAATCTCCACACTCTATCTTTTCCTTCACATTGCAAGAACCTCTTTAGGAGTTTCTCTAATACACACCTTGCTCTTGGGATCGACACTTGCATGCTACACACTAGTTGTGCACTTGTAACTTTTTAATTAGAACACATCAATATTTATCTTTTGAAAATTTTATTTATAGGTTTTGGAGATATTATTGTCCTCTTTCTTTTGATATGAACTTGAAAGGGCTAGTTTTACAATTTTGTGAAGTTGATCAAGGAAAGGATTGTTCTAAGAGCTGGATCTTAATCCACAATTTCTTTCGAAGTGAAGGCACATTGTAGTAGAATAATGTTAACTTTGTAAGCTAGAGTTGTTGATCTATGTTTTGATAATATTTTTTATAGATTTTGTGTAGTTTGTGATCTCTGTAGATTTTGGATGGTTTTGAATAATTTTGAGTAGTTTGGATATGGACTTGTCCCCATTTTTCATTTGGATTGCAAGTTAAAGGGCTCTAATGGTGATTTTGAATATACTTAATCATTTATTGTGAAACTTGATGGAGTAGATTTTCCTAGACAGTAGAAAACTTGGATTGAAGTTGGTATTGAATCGAGGATGTTATAGGTCGAAAACATTTTGAAACTCACAGATTTTAGATAGAGCACGTGCACTTGACCTGTCTAGCACAAGCGCTCAGTGAAATGTCTAAGAGTAGATTGGTTTATAGTATTTGAGCGCTTGCACATGAATAGTGAGTGCATTCGGCCAAGAGGGTTTTTCAAAGATGAGTTGTTATTCAATTTTCTAGTCTACGATGAGAACTTAGTTGGCATGGCATCAAGGTGAGTGCACATGCCCAACCTCCAAATGCATGCACTCAGTTCAAGAAAATATATTCCTTTAATTTTGGAATTTTCATTTGTCCGACCTTGTTTTTCATGATTCTTCTATTTTCATTCATGCATTATGATATTAGTTATGCAGCATTGTTTGCTATTGCCATGTTGAGATAAAATAGGTGATAAAGTAGTTGCTTGATTAAAGTTCTTGGTTTATATTCGATTTATCAAAATCATGATATATCAAAGTTTAGACTCAAGTAAAGCTTTTTGTGATGTATTATCACATCGTGATATGTCGTATATTTCTGCTATGATATGCTATATTGTCCTATGACCTAGAATTTACGATGTCAATGTTAGCAGGGTCATACCTTAGACTTTTGTTTCGGTTCGATATCATGAGACTTTGCCCTATGGGTATGTATGATCAGGCACCATGATATGGTATATACATGATGATGATGATTGCTCATGTTTGAATATTGGGCATGTCTCTCGGGACACTAAATCAAGAATATTTTCTATTTGAATCAAGGAAGTTCTCTATTTGGGATACATTATGACAGTGGGAAGAGGATCATGATTCTCCACTACTAAAAACTTGATCAAATATAAAGTATGATAAACTAGGAGAGAGTAACCAAGAAAGAGATCAAATATTCACATGTATCAAGTCACTAATGACTTGCTTTGTTATTTGAGGGGCATGTTTTGTTTGCTTTAGAAACCCGCTGAATCCAAGAGGACACCCACATGATGGATGTTCTCTATGGATTGAGTTACGTAGGCCTAGTGTATAATATTTTATGTATAACCAAGTAATGAAATAGTTCACGTGGGTTAATTAATGGATGAGAATTTAACATCTCATAAATATGTGTGGCCGAGGGTTATGTTTGATTCCTTGTGTCAGATGCATTTGTGCACATAAACCCGGTAAAGTAAGAATCGAATTAACTTTTCAGTGGGTACACCAAACACACATTATCCCATGAGACATTTTCCCAACAAGATTAAGTAAAATCTGAGAATAGTTAGACGCACACACTACCTTCGCATCACAATACAGGATAAAGGTCCACTCTCATTCTATGATCTCAGTTGTTATTGTATCTCTAGTTATCTAATAGTTCTATTTGTCAATATTGATTATGAGATGCATGTTTTCTATTCTTGAAGAAAAGTAAAGTTATACAGTTATATAGTCCTTCTTCATTTTACCACTTGTTAGATGGCTTTCTGATAGTCCTTATTTCCACACCAGCAGCGAATTATGACATGTCATGTCATCTTTGCTTTCAGCCACCCTGAATTCTAGTGACCTTTAGTGGATGGGGTCCTACTGATTAGCTTATCTTTTAGCTAATCCAGCTTCTATTCTAGTATGCCAGTTATCAGATTCTATTATTTTTTAGACTATAATTATTACTTTTGCTGCTATGTAGTGACTTTGATGTATCTAGGTTATTTCAGCTGTTATTCTAGACTTGAATGGCTAAGCGGCGTGGGTATTATTATACTATGAGGATGCAATTGATATCACACTTGTGATATCCCTTATGTCATTTAGTTATCAACAGGACTTATTGGTTACTTTTGCTTGAGTATTCTTTACTTTTGCTGAGTATTTATATTGTATACTTGCTTTTGCTATAGATTAGTTTCTCTATATCAGTGATTTTGTATGATCATGTGATTCTAGGCTAGTTGTGGTGCTTTAGATGTATGTACCAATCTTTCTGATAAGTTTAAGTATATGATTTTTTGTGGTGTTTGGCCCAATTGAATATGTAGGCTAGGCTAGTCATGTGCTTGTCATGTGATTCAAGGATATGGAGCATTCTTATGAGAAAACACTTAAAACATCATGAGAGCTCGCTGACCACTTCCCTCGAACTTATGGGGAATATCCGATAGGTGTTGTCCTCAAGAGGGGCAAGGAAGAATGCCAATCCACAAAGCCCAACAATGCCGAAGCAAGAGGGACACATGACCATTCACGTACCCCAACCGATAGAGCTAACATCTTCAATGAGAACCAAAGCAAATGCCAAACCTCCTAGAAGGCAAGCCCAACTCTCATAAGGGACCTAAGGTAGTTCTTGAATGGAAGGTGAAGACTGAAGATCGATGCCAATCCTTCACCATCCTCATATTGCCATAACTAAGTGATTACAATTGATGCTCTACTCTGTTGTCACTGCCATGAATCACTATAAAGTTTTAATCTCGACTCAATAACAAGGATGAGGCAATGATCGTGCCGAAGATTCTCCACCAAGACAACAGGTGATGAATGTTTGTTCACGACTGTAAACATGATGGGACAATGACAACAGTATTCCATTACCAAGGGTAAGGGAGGAAGATTGCAAATGGAACACTGCTTTAACCTTCCCAAATTCTTTCATTGACTAGCATACTGCATGCATTGCAAAGTGCTAAAAAGCACCTAGAGTGCTGCCAAAATAGAAGAGAAACACTCATTGTGCTCATCATATGGCACTGTTAGTTCCTTTCAATCTAGAGTTATTGAATTTAGGGTAAAAGATGCATCCGCAATGCCTATTCAAAGGACTTGAAACATATGAGAGAGCGATTAACTTGACGCCCAATAAGCCAACGGCCAAGACATTCTTGCTACACCCACACCACCACAAATCAACATCAAAATGTTAGCAATGCTAGTCAAAAAATAGTGAAAAATGATGAGTTGGTTATTGGAGTTTCACAAGATGATGCCTCAGTAATGGTAGTTGCTCACCATGGCTGAGGGTCTTGTTCAACAACACCGCGACACAACTAGAGATCTTCAAGATTGAGCCCCAGAAAGTAGCGAGAAGGTTCTGTAGGGTCGAAAAAAGTTTTGTTTGATTGACTTTGAATAAATTACAATCAAGCTCTTTCGATTATAGAGGAAGAGAAGATTGAATTGACTTCTCTTTTGTTATGTGGGTTCTTGGTAGCGAAAGGATGCTTCTCTCGATGTTCGCGCCGAGATTGCTTCCTGTTGATGATTAGAACAAAGATGCTGGAGATCTAGGGATTGCTGAATGCCTAAGTATTCGTTCATCTGTGCTTGTTTGTCTGCTCGTGCGTTCGTGCCCCCTTCATAGCTGCTCACGGCTATTTATAAGGATTTGAGTACGTAACTAATGTGTTGGAAATGTGGAAACGTGGGCGCGGTTAGGGCGGTCGTGGGCGTAACTGACGCCTGTCCTTTAGCCCACGTGACTGGCTGGGTCTTCGAGACCGTTATGGGTCATGAGTTTCGTGGTCGAACCTCGTTAAATGTCAAGCTTCGCTGTGTAGGCAAACCTTGATTAACAATTGAACTTCGCTGCGCAGGCGAACCTCGCTTGACTGTCAAGTTTCGCTGTGCAAGTGAACCTCAGTTGACTACCGAGCTTCACTACGCAAGTGAACCTCAGTTGGATGTCGAGCTTCACTGCATGGGCGAACCTCGGTTGAATGTCGAGCTTCACTACGTGGGCGAACCTCGGTTGAGTGTTGAGCTTCACTGCGTGGGCGAACCTCGGTTGAGTGTTGAGCTTCACTGCGTGGGCGAATCTCGGTTGAGTGTTGAGCTTCACTGTGTGGGTGAACCTCGGTTGAGAGTCGAGTTTAGCTGTGTGGGTGAACTTCAGTTGAGAATCGAGTTTCACTTCTTGGGTGAACCTCGGTTGAATACTGAGCCTCGTGTCTCAAGTTTTAGTACTTAAAAGATCCGTGACCCTCGGCTTCGGGATTTTTTTTTCGACTGTCTACAAGACCCCCTTCAAAGTTTTCAGACTTGAACCAGGTCGTGAGGGGTCTTGGAATACTTTGAATTTTCTTAATCGCTGTAAATGAGGCTTGCATGCCAACCTCGTCAAAATTTAAAGCAGCGAACCTCGCGTTCGCTGAGTTCCGCCGTTTCGTATCAATCCTCATTAAAGCCTATGTCCATCTAGCAGCTTAGAGACTTGATGTCTTTTAAGTGTCCCTTCACATCCGTGAATCCTGTCCGAAGATCTCACCTTGGGGATCGTGTGAGCAGTTTCAGTCGTGTATTTCGTCCATCGATTTGCTCCTTCGAAGTTCCATATATAACGATGAAGGGTCCAGAAGAACGCCTCCTGTTCATCTCTTCGAAGCTGCTGAGATTTTCTCGTGTCCCTGAAATTCTTACT
>JBAKGM010049971.1:0-16503 GCA_037177215.1 Asparagus racemosus
GTATTTAAAAATACATATTAATTATTATGATAATTTTGTAACAATTAATCAAATAATATTATTAACTAAATATTAATTATCTCTATCCTAAAATATATAATTAAACATACTATCCAAATACTTAAAATATCATTTAGTATTTTAATTCTGGAAAAATACGTATCGAAAAATCACGGTTGTTACATGATGTTTTAGGAAGTACACTCATATACAAGTAAAACAACCCAATGTCTAAACAATTTGGACCCTATTTAGCTAATTGTTTTGCCATCATAAATCACGACACAAACTATTGTCTTTGTTGTTCATTCATGATCATGCATTGCATATAGATTTACATGCATCTATGCTAAACGTATAACCTAGTTACGTAAGTTCTTACATGGGTATACGTGTATGTGTATATAGGAACAAACCTCTTAGAATTCTTCGGTTGTATCGTGGATTCTAGCACGATTGGTAGGTAACCTATCCTTGTTCCCTCTCAATCCATTGAGTACTTAGTTATTTATTTTCTTAAAACTCTTATAAGTTGAATTTTGATACTCAGTTACTTATTCGTTTGCTTTGGTAAAGCCTACTTGGATTACTTCATGTATGGATTACTTCATGTATGGACTAATTGCTTGTCTATAGATATACTATCGTTCATTAGTTTCGATACTATGTCATTGAAATTCCATGAATGATTATGTTATGGTAATTCATCTTAATAATTATGTTATGATAATTCATCTTAATAATTATGTTATTATAATTCATCTTGCCTCGATGACTCTATTGTTGAGAACGATAGTATTCTTTCATTTGTTAGCTTGTTGATACTTTTTACTCATAGATTATGCCCTGTGTGAAGTAAGCTTCACCAGTGGGTGGTAAAAAAAAGTGGATCCTGGGGGGAACATGCTCTGTGTGAGGACTCTCACTGTTGGGTGTATAAACAAAGGCACATGTAGTTCATTGATATATCTCATGATTTGAGAAATTTAGAATCCTAAATATTAGAGCTTGATTATTCATTATTGACATCCATAATTTTATTTCAATCGACGATCATATGATGAGCATTGGTAGCTTATTGCTGACATCTATTCATTTCAATTTCAAATGTCTATATATAGTCCTTTCTTTTTCCCTTTATATTTGTATCCAAGATTTTTATGGTTGCCTATTGAATCTTATCCTCACCTCTTTTGTTTCTACATCCCTAGCTAAGGGCAAGGGGATCACAAAACCCAAAGAAGACTAGCTCATAGCTCTGCCCAAGTAGAGGTAATCTTATCATTAGCTTTTGTTGTACTTTTGAGTAGTTGTGCATGCAATAATCTACATTTTAGCTCTATGATCAGATTATGTTGTGTAATACTATTCCCTTTATCATTTTCTATTTTTCTAGTTTTCTGTGGACTCTGCCATCAACCTTGTGATTCTAGGTGTTGTACATATTTCTACTGCTTTAATTTCACTCTTTGTATTATTGTTTCGCACAGGAGTTCATATAAAAATTAAGCAGGTCGACTCTTCCTATTATGATCGAATCATGCCTAATTTTTATGTACCTCCTGAGCCCCATCTCTGTATGTTTTGGGGGCTGTTCTACAAGCCCCGTTTGAATGGACGGTACCCACCATGTATGAACCCTCCCATTTATTGCAGAATTTGTTGGGCGACATGCAGCATGATCATGGGACAATAGACCGTCAAGATGAGTTATCATTTTTTGATGACCCTCTTCCTGACTTCCTTGTTGAAAGCCTTAGAGATATGTGCCTGGTATAGCTCATTGCATTGCTAAGCTTGTAGCTACTTCTCAGCCAATGCCTCAAGCTCCTTGAGTTAGAGTTTGGCATTGTCTTCCCATATCATTTAAGTAGTCAATGTGGTGCACAATGATGGCATTTGAATTTCGAGCGGAAGGATAGCTTTGCACTAATAGACTAGGGCAAACGGTTTGTTCCCTTTAGGGTTCCTAACGGTTGTGCGGTAGGCTCAAAGGTTTCTCATTTCAATCATGTTTGTTGTCGAAGATGAACTTCTTGAGAATCTTGATGATTGTCTCATTGAATGCTTTGGCCAATCCGTTAGCTGCTGAATTATAGGTTGTCAAAGTGACATTCTGAATTAAAAAATTGTCACAGAACTGATCAAATCGATGACTGGTAAATTGAGAGCCATTGTCTTGGACAATCTGTTTGGGTATGCCAAAGTGGTAGACAACATGATGTCTAAGAAAGTTCACGACACTGCTGGTCTTCACCTCAGTGAGTGGCACAGCTTCAGTCCATCAGGAGAAGTAATCAATTATTGCTAGAATAAACTGTTATCTGTTTGCTAAGGGGGGTAGATTGGACAATGATATCCATTCCATAGGTTTCGAATGGCCATGTAAAACAGTTGGATGTAGATGCTCAGGAGCTTGATGGATGAAGTCACTATGGAACTGCTACACTTAGCAATGTCTGGAGAATGCCATAGCATCTTGAAACATGGTTAGCCAATAGTAGAGGCATCGAAGCCTATCCTGGAGCTTAGGACCGTGCTGGTGAGCACCACACATACAATCGTGAGCTTCCTTTTGTGCTTCCTAAGCTTCTAAGGGTGAGAGACAACAAATTAGTATAATGTGAAATGATCAGTCATATAATGTCTTGGTGACTGCATCGAAGTAGAATCAGCATGCTTTGAGTCAAAGAGATGTTGCCTCCTTAAGATCATTGGGTAGAATGTAGAGGACACAGTCGGTGATTAGGAACCTCCAATAAAGTTTTTCCACGTTCATCGAGGCATAACAAACCCCATCAATTTTCAACCCTTATTGTGAGCAAACAAGATGGCAACTTCCTACTCGGATGTGCCACATCGTATTGATCAGAAAGAACCACTTTAGCTACCAGCCCAATGGGGGCATCGGCGATGGCATTGTCAGCTCTGAGCACATGGTTGATCTTGAATTCTTTGAATGAGCCAATCAACTTGAGCATTGTCTCGTAGTCTGACACTAGATCCGTGTGTTAGATCTCATATTTCCTATTCACTTGTTCACGATGAGGAGCGAATCACCATTAGCTTTAAGAAACTCTATTCCCATCACTCTAGCTACTTGAAGGCCAATTGTGAGAGTGATTTACTCTGCTATATTTTTTGAGCAGGGCTCTATCAATGAGAACAAGTAGAGAATCATGTGATCCTTGGGTGAGATTAGGGCTATCCCTACCCCGACCATGATTGTGCCATCTGAGACGATTTTGGAAGCTCCGTCGAACAACATTTACCATCGCTTTTTGGTTGTTCCAAAGTAGACTCTAAAGGTTTTGTTTGGTATCTCCTTGTAGAGTTTGGATGATTGCGGGACTAGATGTTTAGCTAGAAAATCCACTATCATTTGGCCTTTGATGGGCCTCTGTGGAACGTAAACCATGTCGTATTGTGACAATAGGATGGCCCACTTTGCAAGCATAGAGTCAAACATTCCTAGCTTCGTCATAAGGGTCTGCAACGGTTGACATTGGAGACCATGTGCATAGTCTAATCTACAAGGTATTGTGGCATTTTCTAGACTACGAACGACCATGTGAGGCACTCCTTCTCCACCAGATTGTTCGATCTTTGGCACTGATTATGATTCAGCTGAGGTAGTAAATGACCTGCTCATAACCTTCATCATTTTTCAAGATGAGCATGGCACCTAGTAAATGGTCAACCGCACTCATGTAGAGTAGAAACAGCCTCTCTGATACTAGGGTAGCGAGGACCAAAGGTTGAGTTAGGTATTCTTTTGTTCGTTTGAATGCCTTTTGGTATGCGACATCCCAAATGAAGGTTGTACACTTCTTCATGAGGTTGGAGAAGAGTGACATCATCCATGGAGGTTAGATATGAAGCTCTAGATGTATGCAGTCAGCCTTAAAATCCTCAAAGTTCTTTAATAACTCTTCGAAGATGGCATTTCGTGGATGACCTTGACTTTGTCAGGATCGATGTGAATTCCCTTAGATATAATGATGAATCCTAGGAATTTCTCGCTGGACACTCTGAAGAAGGATTTAGTCATATTCATCTTGAATTATTGTTTCCTCATAATGTCAAATATTATTCAGAGGTCCTACAAGTTATTTCTTTGCAACAATCATTGACTACAAGGTCGTCCACGTAACACTCCATTGTGTAGCAGAGATGATCCCTGAATATTTGGCTCATAATGGTTGATATATGGCGCCAGTATTCTTTAATTCAAAGGGCATAGGGTATCCAAATACATTGATAGGAGTTTTGAAGGCTATGTGCTTCATGTCATCCTCATGCATTTTGATCTAGTTGTATCCAGAGAACCCATCCATAAAAGACATGTATTCAAACTCGCATGTGTTGTCAATCATGATGTCCATGATCGGCAAGGGGAACTCATCCTTTGGGCAAGGCACATTTAAGTTATTGTAGTCAATGCATATTCTAACAGTTCCATTCTTCTTTGCATAGGGACAATGTTAAAAACCCAGTCCAAATGTTGTATCTCCTTGACAAATCTCAATTGTATAAGTTTGTTAACTTCTCTTTCAATTGATCCCCATCAATTTACACTTCAGGGGTGTTCGATGACCCATGCCATAATTTAGTTCTTAAGCCATCGCTAGTTCATAGCCTACTGTCATCCGTCTAGCTGTGCGATTGTGCTAAGTGTATTGATGCGCTTCTTCTTCTTCAAAGTTAGGTTCTTCCTGAGGTTTGCTTTGGATAGATGATAGTGGATTGATGCTTTCATCTCGGAGGAACTATAAATGTTGTATGAAGAATCTTTAATAGTATCCCAATCTTGACCTATCTCGGTGAGCGACAAGTGTGGAGAGCGCTCACTATTAAAGAACTTGAGCTATTCTGAACTTATCATCGGGCCGTCGAATCCCTATCGATATCAATAGGTGAGGACTAAGATAGCTTGATATTATTATTTATAGTCCACTCACTACAGACAAGTGTGGGAGCATTACATTGCCCTCCTACGTTAATTACAATAGTTTTAACTTTAGAGTAGGGCCATTTACAATTTAACTTTAGCTTCATTACTACTCTTCGACCCGTCGAGAGTTGGGTCACTGTCCTTAGAGTGGTCAAGGTAGAGGAGAGCATCAGTACTGTAGTTGGCCATCATACCTTTGAAGGGCTGCTGCTCTGTTGAGAGAGTTTGCACCACTCTATTTCATCAACCTACTTCTTATTGATGGAACCGCATTTAAGCTACTATAGTTGACGCATATTCTGATGATTACATTCTTCTTTGTATAGGGACGATGTTGGAAACCTAGTCTGAATGTTGTATCTCCTTGACAAATTCCAATTGTATAAGTCTGTTGACTTCACATTCAATTGACCCCATCAATTCAGGCTTTGAGGATGTTCGATGATGCTTGCCATAATTTGATCCTTAAGGCATCGCCAGACCATAGCCCACCATCATCCGTCTAGCTATACGACTATGTTGAGCTAGTTGATGTGCTTCTTCTTCTTCTTCGGAGTCAGATTCCTCCTAAGGTTTGGGAGCATTAGAATTGTGCTTTCAATAGACGATAGTGGATTGATCCTTTCATCTCGGGGAAACTATAAACGTTGCATGGTGCCAATCTTCAGTAGTATCCCAATCTTGACCTCTCTCAGTGAATGACAAGTGTAGAGAGCGTTCATCTTTTAAGAGCTTGAGCTATTCTGAACTCATCATTGGCGCTGTCGGATCCCCTATCATCATTGATAGATGAGGACTAAGATAACTTGACATTGTTCTTGATAGTCCACTCTCCACAGACAAGGTGGAAGCATTACATAGCCCTCCTACGTGTATTAAAATAGTCTTCAGCTTTAGAGTAGTGCCATTTTGTAGTTTAATTTTAGCTTCATTAGCACTCTCTGAGCCGTCGGGAGTTGGGTCACTGTCCTTAGAGTGGTTAAGGTAGAGAACAGCATCAGCATAGTTGTTAGCCATCATACCTTTGAACGGCTATTGCTTTGGAGAGTCTGCACCACCCCCATTTCTATCAATGTACTTCTTGCACCGATGGAGCGTCAAGGAATGACCAGGTTTTGATGGATCCATTAGAAGGTCATAAACATTTTTGCATCAATCACGTGGTAGGTAACCTCTAAGCTGAAGTTCTCAATTTGACATCTTAGGTTGATCTTTTCCAATTGGTCACAAATACTTGAGTTGGACCCATAAATGACCATGCGTGATGCTGATAGTCAGCATGTCATGATATTGAGAAAGTTAAGAACCCTTCGTGGCATGATACTAAGTGTGGACCCCGGGTCAATTTGGATATGCCCTACTGGTGTCGAGCCAACATAGCCTCTGTAGTATAATGGTCGATGGTGATTGCTTGTAGGGACAAGCATATCCACCAGAGTAAAAGTGATGCTTGGCACTTGCCTTGTGGTCAGATGGTAGTGCGCACAAACTGGTTCCTCTTGTTCTCCATCCAAGATCAATAGGAATTCAATGAGAAACACTTTAGCATTATCGAGGGTATAGCTAAGTGCCAATCAAGTTTCCCGTAAGAGATAAAGGAGTTCATATAATGTGATCCTAGCAAGTATGTTCACCAACTGAGCCATGATATCAAAATGGAACAACTTTTTGAGGCCCGATCCTTCTGAATTGTCTGAGGCACTGCTACTTGCCCTGAGGTCCCTACTTGCAGCAAATTGTGGCTTATAGTACCATACTATTTCAAGTAAGTTTTTTCAGACCTTGTTCTAGTCAGAGCAGCTTGTGCTGCAAAGGCGTCCTCTTCTTGATTAGGAGTCAGTGAGGGTAGGAACATTTTCCTCATCTTCTTTGTCAATGATGGAAATGAAGTTGGAGGTTCTGTGTTGACTCCTCCAGAATTCTCAGACTACTTCGGTAGTCGCCCATTTATCTTCAAGTAGGTTTGGGTGGACACAGCTGAGTTTTCCCATCTTGAGAGTGAGTGACGTAAGACCTCTATCTTCTAAACAATAAGGGTCTCGATTGATCACCTTAATTTGGGTCTGTGGGATCTAGAATACCCTGTCTTGCACTATAACTTTGGGCATATCCCCAAATTGGAATGAGATCATATTTGTGGCCACTTTCTTCTCCTTATTGTTTAGCTCGATGACTTTAGCATTGTCTAACATCTAGATTTGATTCTTGAGGACGAAGCTCCCTTTGATAGGATGCTTGACAAACTAGTAAAAGAGGCAATAGTTTGGGTCATTAGCGAGTCCAGCGTCTTCCCATCATATGACATCAAGCAGTTCGAGCATCTTCTCCTATCTGAGCATGTGAAATATTTTGACGACCTGATCAACCCCAAAGGAATACAATCTTTGAGGGAAATGTTTTCTCGAGCTTGGCAAGTAGATTGGTTAGTGTTCTTCTTCGGCTACTATTTCTATGCAAGTACTGTGGGCACTTCAACCATTAAGGTTTCTTTGACTTTAGACCATCGAGGATTTTGCCCACTCCCTAATCCTTTCCACCCTTACTAGGACTAGGATTGTTATTGAGTTTCTTTGGCTTCATGGCATCTTGTGGGCCTTTCAGCGATCTCTGACTGTTCTAGCAAGTCCACCCATCCATTATCTTTGACAGCACCCATGCATTCTTCAACTTTTGCTAGGAAACTCTCACAACATGTTTTCATTAAGTAGTCTATTGGTTATAGGAATGGGAACCTCAGCGCAAGGCTTCCAAACCTCTCGATGCAATCACGAGCCCTTTCCTTGGGCTTTTGCTTTTCTTATAGCAAGGCATTCGTGTGAGTCTCTGCCACCGGCTCATAGAACCATGCTAGAAATTTTCTTTCAAAATCAGCCCATGACTAGATGGAACTGACTAGTTGGGTTTGTAGGATCGCAAATCTCACCCTAAAAGGAGTGTTCCCTTTAGAATGGATAGCGAAATAGATAATATTTAAATTGGGGTATATCCCTAAGATTCCCTCTACAAAAATAAAGATTTATTAATTGTGGGTTTCAATATCTCCAATAGACTCAAGAGTCTATTGTTAATTATCCTATGGGAATGAACCAAAGGAACCTTCAATTAACGGGTTATAAATTTAATATATGCTTAGTCAGTAATATTAGGATGAATGAATAAAAGTAGATATTTGAGATAGAGAGAAATAAGAAAATTGTTTTGTTTGGATGGATTTAGATTTGATTTGGGTTGGTTTTGATTTAATTTTTGGTCATTTACTTTGGACAAAATTGACTTTAGTTTAGGAACATTCTAGTTTGTTAATAACTGGTGGGGTCCGCCTAATTGAGTGGGTAAATCCTAAGTGGGCTCAAAGTGATTTTTTAGTAAACTAGTTTCTAATCCTAAAGGGTTAGGGTTTTGTTCTCTGCTTAATATATATGCACTCATGTAGAGATTAGAGAGATAGGGAAAAAGAGAGAGAGAGAGAGAGAGAGAGAGAGAGAGAGAGAGAGAGAGAGAGAGAGAACACATACTCCTATCATTTCCTTTCTCTTCATCAATCCTATGATTTACGCATTAGTTACTGAGTGATATGTGGGGGGCTTCTCGCCGCATCGGTGTGGTCACCCTCTAACTATTGTCCAAAGATCAAGATTAGATGCGTGATGGTCCTTCCAAAAGATCTTGGATATGTAACCTCTGAACAAGAGATTTATATATTCATATTTATACATGGTTTACATTGGTATCAGAGGTGAGCTTAGGGTTGCTCGCATCTTTGATCTTCTTTTAGGGTTAGATCTATTTTTATTGCATCTTACATTAGTTTATACTAGATCTAGTTTCTTGATGGTGATTTTGGTCACTAGAACAGATAAAATTAGGAATTTATTAATAAAAATTCATTTTGTTATTAAAAAATCAAAATTTTGGGGTAAAAAACTATTGTAAAAATTCTATTTGTTTGTAAAAAATCTAATTTTTAACATCTGGGATGTCAGATTTATAGTAAACACTTCGACTTTTATGAACTAGTGGGGAAATTTAATAAATTAGGGATTTATTTATTTTTTTCAAGATCTAATTTTTTATATTTTAAAACCTTTCTTTCTTTTCTAAAAAAATGCAAAGTCCTAGATCTAACCCCACCAGCACCAGGGCCCTGACAGCGGCGAGATCTGAGGGTGGCGGCTCTGATTGTGGTCTCCTGAAGCCTGCCACCCTCCACCCGCAACCATTGGTACTAGGTGCTGGTGACAGCAGCTTTTTGTTTTAAAATAAAAAAAATGAAAAGGTACTACCTTGAGGGACCCACAGGCTGCAGCAGCACCGGGTCACTGTCATCGATAGAGAGGCTGGAGGGGCCCGCGGTCGAACCTCGGTGGCACTGTTGGGCAGTGCCGCCGTAGCCATAGTCTCAGCAGCCCCTAGGGTTTTTAAAACCCTAGGGGAAGAATCGTAAATATATTTTTTTGTTTTAACTTTAGAAAATTCTAAAAACTTTTAATTAATAAATTTATTTTAAAATAATAAAATATCTTTAAATTTATGGTTAATTTTCAAAAAAAATATTTTTACTATTTTTCTTTAAAAATGTTTTAAAATTTTGATGTAGGGCCTATTAATTTTCATAATAGAGTTATTTTTTGGATTTTAAAAAAATAATTTTTGAACTTTAAAAGTTTTTTAAAACATCTATACACCAAAAATTTTAATTATAAAAATCCTAATAGAATTTTAGAGATTTTGATGAGGAGCTATTCTAGTTGGAGCACCTGGGGCACATACCAATTTTATGGGAAACAATAAACCCTAATAAAATTGACAAGATAAAATATGGTAGTTAAATAGATAAAAGTAAAATTGTTTGTTTGTTCTTGTCATGCCACATGTTAAGACGTATATTAGAATATAATAAACAAATAATTTTAAGTGGGAGATTGTAGATAAAGATGGCACTGTGATTTAGGTACCCAATCTAGTCTATCTCTAAGAAATCTAATATTCTATTTTTAAAATTTATAACAATTTTAAAAATTATATCTTTGAGCACCGTGGCTGGAATCGTAGGGCTTCTTCTCTTTATTTGGGATGTAATTTTATTATCGATATAAAATGTTTGATGAGATGGAATGTCCTTCAGGGAAAAACACTACTCCACGTAAATGCTAATAATATTAACGTAAATTAAAGTGTACTAATTCTTCTCATAATGTACCAAAATAATTTTTCTGACCTCAGTTTGGGACTCAGTAGTTTGAGATACTTTTGTCGGAAGATCCATTTTCTCTTGAGAACCAGAGATTTTGGTGAGTACTGAGACAGTAATATTCGATTTTAAATAAAGTTCAACTTAGACTCAAATATTTGAGGCCAGTCAATGCATGATCTAGAAGTAAAAAGATTGTTGACGTGGTTTACCGAGTGGACTACAAATAGAGACAATCTTATTGAGGATTACAAGGATAATCTGAATGCAAAGAGCTTCCGGGAGGCTCTTAATGTGAGATTTAGATATGTCTCTTCGGTGAGGATTCGAGTTCTTATTATTAAGTTGGATTCAATTGAGATGACTGCTAGGCGGAATATCAAATTCACCTTCAAATGATAACATATTTGATCAGGGATCATGAGCTAGCTAGAACTGTGTCGAGCTAGCAGCAACAGGTCATGGTGGTTATCAAGGCTTTACATAACTCCAGGAAAGTCATTGTTGCTTTTATTGCACATCGCAAATGCGATATATCCAAGGATGTGCAAATAAAAGTGAAGTTGGAGTCTAAACACTAGGTGTGTTCAAGGCTAAAATATCTGCTTTGACATTAGAATCTGAATACCCGAGGCACTAGGCTCGGCTGAGAGCCTAGTTGCAATAGGTATACCAGGAGATTTTTTAGAATGGGCTCTGAAATAAAAATGGCTAATTGAAAGGTGAAAATTCCAACTAATAAGAGAAAGATCAATTGATTGCACTATAAACAAGCCAGTCATTTTGTGCATGAGGGCACACAACCAAGAAAACTCGAGACTCGCAGATCGCATCTACAGGGGAGGGGTAGTATTGAGTCATGAATGGGAGTAGAAAGATCTAGCAAGGGATTATGTAATGGTGCTAGGCACTGATACATAGAGGTCTCCTCTAAGTTCAAGGAACAAATAGATCTTTTAGGAGATTCTATATGCTCTCACTAAGAGTAAGGAATCGTCTCTCGGTAGTTAGGCTTGTGGGATTCTAGTTGGTTTCTCTTTTGTGGGTTACTTACTTAGATTTGCTTCGAGATTTCTCTACTTATAAAGGCCAAGCTAATCACTTAATTGATTTTAGACTATAACTCATTACAAGATAACCGAGTTATCTTCTACTTCGTATCGTGTCATGAATTAAGATTAAATCTAATTTATAGTATAGTAGACTAAATCACATTAGAGAACACGTGAAGGCTCACCAGGGGCTACCTCGTTAGGATATGCACTAGGGTATTTGTCCTTCCACTAGTCTGGTGTCATGGGTAAAATCACTAGAAATTTATTTGGCAAGGCTATGAGTACCTCAATTGCAACTTGTTCACTCTGTTATATGCAAACCGTCCAAATTCCTCATGTTTAAAGAGAAACTCTGTATACAATCATGTGTATCTAATTTCGCTCCTAGTTGATTTCAAGTGCTAAATCAACAAGGTGAGTAATCAGTTAAACAAAAGCATTAGGGCTTTGCCAACTAATCGTGAGAGAGTATCTATCTTAAAGGTTTAAGAAACTATGCCAAGATAAAGAAAAACTCATATGGTTGACCATATCCTATATTCTGCTATAAAATGGTGTTGTAGAACTGAGGAATATAACTCTGCCAAATATGGTTCAGAATAGCTACCCATTAGGTCTTGGGGAGATGTGTTATTGATAGCAACATATATTCTAAACCGTGTACTTTTGAGATCAGTACAGTCAATACCTTATGAGTCATGGATAGCCGAGGGTCTGTGTTGGATCACTACGTCCATGTAGGAGTGCTTTCATACACAACTTTTTGTTGGATGAGAAGTTTGGACCCAGAATATGGAAGTATATTTTTCATACACCATTTTAAATGCTCTCTGGGTTGTGTTTACATGTGAGCAATATGATGAGACTGTGACCGAAAGAGTTGTGGTATATTGAGTTCCTCTGGGAGGATTTCTTGGGCAAAGAAGAAATAGGTCAAGATTTAGGTTCATACGAGATCAAGAAAACTGTCATGGATCTAGCAGTGGAGGAGGAATTGGTTACTCTACTAGTTGGGGACAGAGGGAACAAGATATTTTAGATGACTTGGAGCCATCTATGGAATCTCAACTTCCTCAAAGATCGTCCTATGGACTAGTACTAAAACAATATTTTTGAGATAGATGAGGAAATGTTCATGGTTGCACCGCATGTTATTGTGGAGCCTAAATAATGCGAGGACATTATTTTTAGGTCTGTAGTGAAAGAGTGGAAACAGCAATGAATGGGGAGCTTGAGTTCGTGAAGAAGAATCAAGTCTGGGACTTGGTGAATCTTCTAAGTAAATGCAAGACCACTGAAAATAACCAGGTTTTCAAAGTCAAGTAGGTTAGGACATTCAAGTGATGCAGGGAATGCTTGATTGTTAAAGAGAACACCCAAGTAGTAGGGTAGACGGCCAAAATAGACATTTTCTCTGGTGGGGAGAATTACCTCAATTTGCATGATATTGACTCTTATAGCATAAATAGATCTCAAACTAGTCCATATGGACATCAAAACAACTTTTATCTATGTAGCATTGGAAAAGGTGATCTATATAGGTCAACCTATATTTCATAGCCAAGGAACTTGAGCATAATGTGTAATAGTTAAAGGATCCTACCTATGGCTTGAAATATTTTTCCAGTGTGTAGTATTTTTTTATCCCATTAGACTGTGTTGGGTCACGGTTTCTAGATGATCAATCAGGACTGTTAGGTCCACCTATATTAAGCTGAAAGAAGTTTGAGATATGTGATCAAACAATGATAGCATATTGCTGATTGGGTGTAATATGAAGACCATTGGGAATCATATTGCTAAGAGTCATGCTCTAAGTATAGAGCAATGTCCCAATATGAAAGCAGAAAAGAAGCTATTAGTAAGAATCTCTTACAAGGAGTGCAGTCGATAGTCTTGTATGTGTATAATAATTGATACATTCTTTGCAGGCATAGGTCTAATCATGGTACGACTCACAAGGATGAGTCAAGAGGATCCTCATATATTTGATTCAAATTGCACCTTATTTATTATGCTATGATGGTGCAAACTCTCACCTATAGAGATATTTAGACGTCAACTGGGACGATAATCTGGATGGGCTAGCATCAATGTATGGTTATGCTCTCTTACTGAATGATGGGGTCATTTCTTAGAGTAGTAAGAAGCAATAGTGTATAGCCCTTTTCCACATAGAGCAGATATGTGGCGATATACATAATAGTATTGGATACAATCTAGTTTTACAAATTCTTAGAAAATTTGACCATAGGTGACATGTAGAGGATGATGTGATTCTCTATCGTAAAAGCGTGTCGACTGCTGGTTAGATGATAGGCCCAAATTAGTTTGGGATATTGAATAAAATCTAGATCACTGTTTCATTAAGAACTATGTGAAGGAGAAGGTTTTGCTAAGTGTATCCCTATGAATCAGTTGATCGAGGATCTATTGATAAATGGAATAGCTGAGAAGCTGCTATTGCAGCACACTTGACCCTTAGGGACTACATCTTTAATGATGTTTTTTACTTGAGACCTTAGACACTTAGGTTATTACAGACAATGGTTTCATAAGACATTATATTTGATTTGAGTGTCATTGTCTCATCTATATGCATATCTAGGATTGTTTATGCCTTATTATTGCTTCATTATCATGGCATAGAGTATGTGAGTATATAATTTGTATACGGTACAAAAAGGGCACTGGGCGTACCATTAGAAAGTCACATCAACAAGTAGGAGCCCTTATCACACAAGAGATCCCTTCAGAGCTGTGGCAGCTATAGAAGCTGAGATCGTGTGTCAGATGTCATGTGGCTTGGAGTAATAACTACATTATCGTATTACTGGGTAAGACAATAGTGGGAGCACTCTATCTGTGACCTTGACTGGGTCAGGATGAGGTTGCTATATACTTATATGTTGAAGCAGCAGAAGTGGAAATCATGTGTCCACTTTACCTGTTTACTAGCAGCCAGACTAGGGGTTTGACTTGGTGCGCAAGATGTAGGCTTGTCTAGAGATCCCAAGCATATCATGGCACAATATGGCCGGACATGTTCATTACGGGGTAATGGAACTTGGGTCTGTATAGTATTCATTTAATGATGTATGCTCTCAGGGGGAGAGAAGTAATACCCTAGCATGTTGTCATACGACGTGTGCTAGGACCAGATATAAGAAGGTCAAGGGATGGATTCTTGCTCCCTTATTGTGTGAGCTCTTATAGATGACCACTAGTGAGGGAAGGCAGTCACTATAGCCTTCCAGACACTAGGCTATCTGGGAAAGGTGTTATGAGCGTCTACTATTTTGGTTATTGTTTCCTACTGCGATTAGACAATACTGTACATACAGGACAGTGTTAGGCAAGCAGGTGATTAACACTCTCAACTAGTTATGGTCAAAGGAAAATTGATTGACATGTCTCCTGATTGCATCGCATGCACAACTCTTATTTACGTTAGGGGCAAGGTTTTAAGAGCGCGATGAATCAAGGGTTGGCCCGGGTGTTCATGTACGCTTCTTCGAAGGATTGAAGGTACTTGAGCAAGTATTGTTGATCAGATCTAGGGTACAAGATACAACATACTTATACTTTTGTTTGTGTATTTTTATTTTTTTAGGGAGATCCTTGTGTAAGTCCTAACATATCTAGCTGCAAGGGTACCCACTAGTAGGTTCTCAGTGGTCCACTAATGATGTATGGACATAGTATTGACAAGGAATAAGAATCTTAAGGAGATTTTGACTCAGGAATTAAAGGCTCGGGGAGAGATAGACGACACCTACTTATTTGTACGAGTGGGAGTATATTAGTAATTGGTGGGTGGGAGTATATTAGTAATTGGTGGGGTCCGTCCAATTGATGGGTAGATCCTAAGTGGGCTCAAACTTGTTCTTTAGTGAACCGGTTCCTAATCCTAAAGGACTAGGTTTTGTTCTCTGCTCTATATATATGCACTTATGTAGAGATAGATAAATAGAGAGAGAGAGAGAGAGAGAGAGAGAGAGAGAGAGAGAGAATGCACATATTACTATAATCTCCTTCCTCGTCATCAATGCTATGACTTATGCATCAGTCGCGGGGTGATATGGGGAACTTCTCAATGTATCAGTGTGGTCCCCCTCCATCTATTATCCGAAGATCAAAATTAAATGCATGGTGATCCTTCTAAAAGATTCTAGAAAGGTAATCTCTAAACTCGAGATTTACATATTCATATTTATGCATGGTTTACATGGTCCAAAATTTAGATTTGATTTTATTTTGGATTTAATTTTAGTTTATGGACATCAAGGTCCGTAATTTGGATTTGATTTTAGTTTAGGGACATTTCAGTTCATATTTTATATTTGATTATAGTTTAGAGACATTTCGATTCATAATTTGGATTGGATTTTAGTTTAAGGACATTCTGATGCATAAATTGGATACATTTTGATCCATAAATTGGATATGCTTTTAGTTTAGGGACATCACAGTTCACAATTTGGATTTGATTTTAGTTTAGGGACATTACTATCCATAACTTGGATTTGATTTTAGTTTAGGGACATTTCGGTTGATGATTTGGATTTGAGTTTACTTTAGGGACATTCCGGTGCATAATTTGATTGATTTTAGTTTAGGTGGACAATCCGGTCCATAATTTAGATTTGATTTTAGTTTAGGCACATTCCCCTCCATAATTTGGATTAGATTTTAGTTTAGGAACATATCTGTCCATAATTTGGATTGCATTATAGTACAGGGATATTCCGGCCAATAATTTAAATTTGACTTTCGTTTAGGCGCATTTCTACCCATAATTTAGATTTGATTTTAGTATAGGAACATTCTGGTCTATAATTTAGATTTGATTTTAGTTTAGGGACATCCTGATCCATAATTTGGATTTGATTTTAGTTTAGGGACATTTTGGTCCATTATTTGGATTTGATCTTAGTTTAGGGACATTCTTGTCCATAATTTGGAATTAATTTTAGTTTAGGGACATCTTGATCCATAATTTGGATTTGATTTTAGTTTAAGGACAATCTGGTCCATAATTTGAATTTGATTTTAGTTAAGGAACATTCTAGTCCATAATTTAGATTTGATTTTAGTTTAAGGACATTTTGGTCTATTTGGATTTTATCCTAGTCTAGGGACATTCTGGTCCATAATTTAGAATTGATTTTAGTTTAGGGACATTCTCATCTATAATTTGGATTTGACTTTAGTTTAGGAACATTCTGTTGGATATCATGTCTCTATTGTTTTGATGATAACAATTTATATTATGTGTGTATATGTGTGTATGTGCACTATAT
>JBAKGM010049997.1:0-16501 GCA_037177215.1 Asparagus racemosus
TATATAAGGGAATCCCCTCATATGACATATGATACCCGTTAATCTCTCTCTCTCTCTATATATATATATGTGTGTGTGTGTGTGTATTTATATATGACGTTCCAATGCCAAGTTTCGCCACCATATAGATGTAAACTATATGTGAACACCAAGAAAGCACATATTCAAATTGAGTTGCATTGAGCAATAAACTAGTAACATACAAAATAATGAAGAGCCAAGAGAATAACTTCTCCCCATTTATCAATTTTGTAACCCCTTTGATGCACTCATATACAAGAGAATAACTATATGTGAACACCTTGGATTAGCCTGAACTATGTTGTTAGACAATAATCGATCAACATATATAGAATATAGAAAATTACATAATCGCGATGCTGAGCCAACAATTAATATGGGACTATTCGCATACAAGCATTTTAAGAATAATTGTAGGTAATATATACTTACTTATATACATACATCTGTTTTTTTAGTAACCTGCTCGTATTGTAGGTGATATACTTAAATTAAAAGTATTCATACTGTAGCCTATGTTCATGCATCATTTTCCACCTTGATCATCTGTTTTTAGGAAAGTAAATCTGGGCAATCCCTTGTTTTTTGAATTTTAGGAGGGAGGAACCCCCAAATCGACCAAGTGATCATGGGCTAGCTAGATTCATTCAATTCTATATCTGGTTACTATTTTTTTATGCCTATTTCACAATTCACCAAATAATTTCATATTTAGTAACATTTCAGATACATCAAGCAAATTAATGCAATAAATTCAGAGCCAACCTCACAGCCAAGTCCTCTACTAGGTACATTGAACTTGTGATATGCAAATCTTTATATAAGAAAATTTCTCTTCCCCTCAGAATGCTCAAGTTTGTAACTGAGAGATGCTCCCTGATGTATTCTGTAAGTATCCATAATTTTTTTAGTGTTTATAGACATTACTATTTTTGTCCATTATTATCAGTGAATGATATTCTGATAAACTTTAATGTGTCGATAAAGATAGGAGAATTTGTGTGAGATGACATATGATAACAACATATACCGCGATAATTGAGAGACTTCAACCTAAGCTTTTGGGTGTTCTTCCTTCTGCACATTAATACAACTATTATTGTTTTAAATGAACATTTGAATTTGTCTTAATGTTTAGGTTTCTCTAGAAATACTCCACCTTGCAACGGGTTCATGATCAAGATTAGCATGTACAACGACTATGTCGCGTCATCTTGGGAAATGCGGTACAATAATATCAAGAGATTAATTTGTTAAGCCATGTCATTAACTTCTTAATTAGATTCTAATTACATATATGTTGACATTCTTCTTCTCGATTTGGCAGGGTCCTCTCCATTGGAGAAAGTGACGGAAAGGAGAGGAGAACAAAAGAGAAGGAAAATGAGGCCAAAATCCTTATTTTCCAGCTATTTCGCGGTTGTTTTTCTTATTGGGCCATGATTTGGTGCTCCTGGGCTCTGAAGCTTTTTCATTTACTATGTACTCGTTGATAGTTAAAAAAAAAAAATCATATGTATTCGTTGCGTCAGTTAGAGTGCAACAACGAGAGGCTTTGGATCCTTTGCATTGCGATTTTAGCACTGAATATCATTTTCTGAAGAGTTTATTCTAATAAAACTAATTAACAGTATAATTTTCTATGAATCATATTAATTTTCTTCTACAAATTATAAATTTTCATGAGCGGCCATATACAAAGTATTTCCTTTTTCATAGGCTTCACTAAACTGTATAACTAAAACTTTGTACTAGTCCAAGTGCAATGGATGTGTTCTAATTAGTTATTTCAATTCCCAATTTAGGCAATAGTAATTTCATACTAATAAGATGGTTCTAATTAGTCTTTTCTAGGGAACTGCATGTGACCCGGATGATTGTGAAGTTCCAATGTGGTTCCCAAAGTCTTGGATTCAATTCCCATATATATTAAAAAAAATAGTCTTTTCTAGTAGCAATGATACTTATACAGATAAAAAGATAAAAATGAAAATCAAAGCAAGTTAAATTTCATTGAAACTGAGTGAGGGTTAGCTGTAATTATTTTTAGGACAAGCTCGAGAGATCTTTGGCAATGTGTATAATATAAAGAGATTAATGGGTATCATATGTCATATGAGGGGATTCTTTCATATACAATGATGTGGCACAATCTCCACCAAGTCAATAAAGTATATGAAAGAATCCCCTCATATGACATATGATACCCATTAATCTCTAATATAAATATGTGGCAAGGTTTTTTTGTTCTAGAGAAAAGATCGGACTAAAGAAGATTGCAGAGAAGCTTGACATTAAAGCTGAAGGTGATCACCATCAAGCAGGGTATGATAGTGTGCTTAGAGGTCAAGTATCTTGGACAATAAGGGAGAAAATTTGGTCCTAGGGAGGATTGTTTTGTTGGGATCATTCATGGAGCAGAGATTATCAATTTTGCACCAATGACACAATACAATGGATGCGTTGCTACTGATCAATTCAACTATCAGAGGCAACCACATTTGTTGGGGAGTGGTTGGGTCTGATTACTCTCTAACAAATGGTATCAGAGTTAATGTTGTGGTCCAAATAAAACTAAAAGTATAATTTCTTCGTTTCCAGCTATTGCGGGGTTCGTTTTCTGGGCCATGATTTGGCGCTCATGGGCTCTGAATTTTTGTATTTTCTATGTATTCGTTGATACTTTAAAAAAAAAAAAAAATCATATGTCTTCGTTGTGTCAGTTAGAGTGTAACGACGAGAGGCTGTGGACCTTTTGCATTGCGATTTTAGCACTGAATAGATCATTTTCTTAATAATAATCATCCGATAAATTTGGATGGTAGTAGTTTATTCTAATAAAACTAACAGTATAATTTTCTATGAATCATATTACTTTTCTTCTACAAAATATAAATTTTCATTAGCCGCCATATATATAAAGTATTTCCTTTTTCATGGGTTTACTGAACTGTATAACTAAAACTTTGTACTAGTCCACGTGCGCTCTTGATCTTGATATTTTTATGTTGGGATTTGTATACACGTACACAAGAGAATCAAAGTTAGATACGGACATCCAAAATGGTGAAATACTCTATAACGAGAATGTTATATTTCCCAATTTTGTGAGTTTCAACTTCATACGTTATGTTTGCAATTAGAAAATTTAATAGTTTTTTTAGTTCTTATGATCATTACTAACTATACAGAACATGTCAAAGAAGATATTTTTCTGAAAAGCATGAAAAGAAAATAATAATTGGGCTTAAATAAGTGTACTCTTTTTTTTATTTCTTTAAAATTCTGATATTTGCACAAAAGAGAAGTTATCTAAAAGGCTATAGTGAATTTAGGACAAGGTAAGAAGAAAAGTTGAAATAAATTTAAATATATGATTAAGATACACGATGAGAATAAGAATGATATACCTTTTAATCTGAATAAGTTAGTTATAGGATTTAAGATAACATGAGAATCAGAAATTTGAAACTTGAAATTCCAAAATATAATAGGAATAGAAACTTATGCGACACTTTCTAAATTAAATTTAAAAGATAAAGATTACAACGCAAAAGTTTTAATCACCGTCATTTAATTCCGAAAATAGGAATAACGAATTAAGTTAATTTAATTTTATTAAAAAAATTCCCGTATTAGTAATTTCAATTCCCAATTTAGGCAATAGTAATTGCACACCAATAAGATGGTTCTAATTAGTTGTTTCTAGTAGCAAGGATACTTATACAGATAAAAAGATTAAAAAAAAAATCAAATCAGGCTAAATTTCATTGAAACTGAGTTAGGGTTAGCTGTAATTATTTTTAGGACAGGATTTAGAGATATTTGGCAATGTGTATAACATAAATATGTGGCAAGGTTTTTTTGTTCTAGCAAAGAGATCGGACTAAAGAAGATAGCAGAGAAGCTAGAGATTAAAGCTGAAGGTGATTACCATCAAGCAGGGTATGATAGCATGCTTAGAGGTCAAGTATCTTGGAGAATGAAGAGAAATTTGGTCCTAGGGAGGATTGTTTTGTTGGGATCATTCATGGAGCAGAGATTATCAATTTTGCACCAATGAAACAATGCAATGGATGTGTTGCTACTGATCAATTCAACTATCAGAGGCAACTACATGTAGGGCAGTCTAATTGGGCCCAAGGTCTGGACCCGGGCCGAGGTGGTCACGCCCCACCCAGGCCCAGCCCGGTCCGGCCCGGTTTTTTAATTTTATATTATGTATATATTTTTAATATATAATTATAGTATAAAATGGTCATTAATGTATACATATATATATTTTTAAGTATATACTGTTATTAATATATATTTATATATACTTACATATACATTTCTAATGTATAGCTATATATAATTATAGTAATAATCATTAATGTATACTTTATATATAATATAACTATGCACTAATAGAATATAATTTTCTACTAATTAGTAAACACTTAGTATGATTGACTTTTTATCAAAATTTTACATATTTTATTTTTAATTACTCTTGAAATTTCATTTTTTTTACAAAAAACTTAATTTTTAATAAAAAAGTAAAAAAATAAAAATATTAAAAAAAACCCCAGGCTAGCCCGGTGCCCTGCCCGGTCCATCTGGGTCCGAGTCCGAGCCCCAGTTTTGCCCGGCCCAGACCCAGTTTTCCGGACCGAGCCAACCCGTTTGGACACCCCTAGCTATGAGGCTCTTGGGCTCTTCTAAACACTTGGAGGACAATTTTCGTAATACACAAGAATAAGTCACATGTACATCAAGACACGATGTGTTCGACAACATTCGTCTTTCTTGGGAAATCTGGCACTAGATCTATACTATGTATATTTACCTTCTGAATGATTGCTCCTGCCAAATGGGGACATGAAAGCTTATGACCCCATATGGTGAGGTTAATAGCTAACGTGCTGCAAGGCTACCTTGAAAGTGGTGTTCGTGGATATCTGGATCCACGTCCTCGGTGTAATACTCGAGTATCTCGCATGACTAAAAAAAAAAAAAAAAGTAAAAAAAAGAAAAAGAAATAGAAAAAAGAGGCTTGATAGTGCTACCTCATCCTTGTTATACGCACAAATGTGCTTGCGGCTATGATTTGCTTGGCATTTGTGTTGAGGAATAAGTCAATTGTATTCAGCTCTCATTCTCGTATAGCCCTCCTTGGTGTATGTGGATTATTAGTGGTGCTCAACCCTATCTCTATCAGCAGAAATATTCATAACCGTATCTCTTCAGAGGATACGTATATGATTATTAAATTACATATCTGATATGATATAGTTACGGATATGGTTATATAGTGAAATATTTAGTCCGTATACGAAATACCCGAATATATGTTGATCATGCAATTGCAATTGCTTTAATTGAGATTGCTGAATTTGAGACTAATTTTAATGATCAAGAGGTCTAATCTTAACTTTTCAGATATAATGAACACCTTAATGAACTCTCTTGTATCATAATAACTATATTTCTTTTTTCTATATTATTTGATTTTCTCATATTCATTTTGTATCCGCATGTATGTATATATGACTTTGTCCAAACAATTAACCATTGGATTAGTTGATAGATCAAAATCTTGATTGAATGAGGTGGCACAAACTAATAGAGGAAGGGCTCTTTTACTTCCTTGTGTTGAAATGGCGAAATCCATAAAATTTTTGATTAATTTGTACAAAACTACCCCTTCTTCTGTTAATTAGTGCCACCTCAACCAATCAAGATATTGATCTATCAACTAATCTAATCGTTAAAAATTATTTGGACAAAGCCTCCTATCCACTTAAGTCGAGGATAGGCTAAAAATGTATGTGTTATGGTCCTGAACATTTTTTACTGTTAACTCTTGATTATTAGAGGAAAAGTCCTTACATCAGATAAATGAGCATTTTAATCTTTTGATTAGGAGTCACTCGGACTCGCTCTACCAAGTCAGGAAGATGGCTCATTTCCTTTGCTTAAGTCATACTGATCAATGTTCGCGGGAAAGTTGATTCGATTGTCATTGATTGAACTCGTTATAGCTTTTTGCTTTTTAAAACGATATTCAATAAAAATGTCGCCTTTTTATAAGGCTAACGAGAATCGAAAAAGATTACAACTTTATACTCTTTTTTGAACAAACGCGGGATCCGTTTATCGGATCTTCGCTTGCGTGGGTGTCGTGGCCTGTGTTCGGGAACTCTATTCCGTCTGTGGACCGCCGCGTAATTAGATCTAGATGCTAGATCTATAGATCTGTGGTGATTATTTCACGAAGGAAATAAACACTGACGGAGATCGACTCACGAAGGAGATGATCGCCGGAGTGGGTGAAATCCACAAAGCGAAGTCATGCACTAGTCCTGGGATTAAGACAAAGCTCAATCCAGAGGGTGGATCTGATGGATCTGACCTGGATCTAGACTTTGATCTATTCTGGATTTGCTGTGAATCGCCTCCTCGCCGCGTAGATCTGAAGCGGGATGAATTCGTCGCTTGCACGGGACATAGATTTGAATTTTCTCCTTTGCCGGTGCTCAGATCTGTGCAGAAGCCCTCGTGAATCTCAGCCTCAGTGTGCAAAAAATCCAACCTCTTTAAATGAGAACCCCCTCTCCTATTTATAGTCAAGAAGGGGAATAAGTGGGTCGGCACCTTGGTGTCTCGGCCAAGTTCGCCGAGACACAAAGTGGTGTCTCGGCCAAGTTGCCGAGACACCAAATGGTGTCTCGGCCTTGGCTGAGGCACTATTCTGGTGTTTTTTCTGTCGTTCTTCCGCGTTCGATCCATCCGGTCACATTGAATCCAAATCCGGTTGATCGTCTCGTTTGATTCTGGAGTTTGATTGGTGCAGTTCCGTCAACGCTCGAGTCCGTCTCGTTGACTTTCGAGTCCGGTTGACTCGCCTTGTTGAAACTCGCTGATCTGAAGCTTCGTCGTTGGATTTATTCCACGATTTGTCGCTTCACTGACTTGTATGTCTTGCCAATTCGCTTCATGTGCTCGTCGACTCGCTTTGTGCATTGTGCAGCGTGATTACGTCGTCAGCGGTTCTTGGTCGCATCGTCGGACGGGTCGTCGATTGTCAACCCACGGTCACGAGTCTCGTTTGGGCACTTATGGGTATTTTTCAACGCCTACAGATACCCCCTCTAAAGTGTTTCAGTCTCGATCTCTCATAGAAGAGTCTGAAATACTTTGGATATGATAAGTCCACACCTTCAGTAGGTGTAATAGGACCTGAAAATGGCTTCAGTCTTCGATCTCTCCAATCCTTTCAGATTCTCCAGTGCTTTATATGATAGCTGAAAGCATCACAGTGCTGCATTTTTTGTCTGACCATTGTTGAAATCTTGACCTGAAACTGGTAGATGAATTTTTTGTTCTGAGATTAGCTTCAGAATTTGACTCCTCCAATCCTTTCAGATTCTCCAGTGCTTTGTAGAATAGCTGAAGGCATCACGGTGCTGCATTTTATGCCTGATCATTGTCGGAATCTTGAACTGAAACTGATTGAGTTCTTTTGTTTCTAACTCGTGTTGGTGAGTTGTCGTTCAATTGACCATCAAACTTTTTCCAAGACTCCTCAGTTGATTGGAGAATTCTTCATTGCAATGCATTGATTAGCATCAAAATATGTGTGAAATTTAGCCTTCGATCGGTGAGTGCGATGCGTTGATGGGCGTCCACTTTGTTTGGAATCTAATCATTGATCGGCGAATCCTTCGGCAGTGACGCGTTGACCAGTGTCAACACAGTTTATACTTGTACATTTACTAGAGTTTTAGGAATCTGCTTATCCTCATATACCCATTTGGAGGTTGTCGAGTTATCCTTATGAATATTTTATGAAAATAATCCCTAGAAACTTCTCGACAAAACAGGAAACGGTTTATACTCGTATACCTTTTTCGGAGTATTATGAGTTATCCTTAAAATAAAAATTTTTTTCAGGAACTTCTCAGCCAAAATAGGAAACAGTTTATACTCGTGTACCTTGAGTTATCCTTAAAATAAAAATATTTTCTAGGAACTTCTCGGCTAAAATAGGAAACAGTTTATGCTCATGTACCTTGTTGGAGTATTCTGATGTTTGAAAACATTGAGCCAGATGAAAGTTGACCCTTTATAGGTGTTATCCCTACTGAATAAATCTCCAAGGCCTCTCCGAGTGTGTGGGAGAGAGAATGAATCAATTGGGGGTTGATTTGGGGCTGGTCTGATGCCGCCCTGGTCTGCTTGTGGACACCCCCACGAACGACTTGATACATGGTACACCCCGAGATGACTGTCTTCCTGGTGACGTGTTGCCTGAGCCCACCATTCCTGAAGATGTCGAGATTTGCTTCTCTCCTCCAAAGGTATAGCTTTCTCCCTCTCGTTAATTGTAGGGCTTCAATTTAATGAACTTTTCACCATTGGCAGGGGCTCCCGTTGAGGCTTGTTTTTAAGTTCCTCATTCTGATGTTCCTCGTAACCATGCCGTGAGACCATCTGAAGTAGTCGGTGCGTCAACGGCGGTTACTCACCCGATAACTCTCTCGAGCCATGAAGCTACGCCGATGGAAGCAGGTATGAGTTAGCCTGCCAAGGATGTCCATGCTGACTCTTAAGTTACAGATTCTGAACTGTTAATCCCTTATTTTTGTAGGGCTGATATCTCGACTCCATGATCTGGCAAGGACATTGAAGCTCAAACCAAAGCTTGCCGAAGTGGAGGAAGAGGCTGCGAAGACTCTGGACACCAACGAGGACTCTCTCAGGGCCGAGCTGCAGGAGGAGTTCTAACAGATCTCTTGCCAGTAAATTTCCCTCTTTTCATCATTTATTATGATTCTTTTATTTTGTTTGAAATAATTAACCATAACACTTATAAGATTCTTGGCAAACTCTCAACCATTAACGGATTTGATGAGCCTTTACCGATTACCTTTTGAATCGAGCTAGCACGCGGATTATCAAAACCCGTTCCGCATGTGATGGTGTGCTAAAAGAACGAAACTCTCTCAGGATTGGTGCTATGATATCGAATACATATGCTTGGTGCTCTTTTATGGGCAAGAGACTACCCGGCAATGCGTGTGAGGCATTGACTTTAGAGTTATTGGCCAACCCCCAGCCATTAACAGATTTGGTGTGCCTTTACCGAATACCGTTTGAATCGGGTTAGCGTACGGATTATTTAAACCCGTTCCGCACGTAACGTTGTGCTAAAAGAATGGGACTCTTTTAGACTTGATGCTACGATGTCAAATACACAGACTTGGTACTCTTTTATGGGCAAGAGACTACCCAGCAGTGCGTGTTACGCGCAGACTTATCCCTTCTTAGGCTTCGGGATAAAATTTCTTAGAATCAAACTCTGGTGTCTTCTTCAATTAGAAAAAGACTAAACAGGCAACGTGTGTGAGGCGTTGGCTTATCCCTTCTTAGGATTCAGGATAAAATTCCCCACACGTGTAAGTCGTGGATTTTGATGTCATTAATGATGACCCGCCACACTTTCGAATATGTCAGCGTTATTCTTTTTATGGTTAAGAATTAACCGGCAACACATGTTAGGCGTTGGCTTTATCCCTTCTTAGGCTTCAGGATAAAATTCCTCAGAATCGAACTATGGTGTCTTCTTCAATCGGAAAAATACTAAACTGGCAACGCACATGAGGCATTGACTTTATCCCTTATTAGGCTTTGGAATAAAATACCCCCGACTCGAATCCGAGTGTCTTCTTCAGTCGGAAAAAAGACTAAACTGGCAACGCGTTGAGACGTTGACTTTATTCCTTCTTAGGCTTCAGGATAAAATACCCCAGAATTGAACTCGGGTGTCTTCTTTAATCAGAAAAAGACTAAACCGGCAACACGTGTGATACATCGACTTATCTCTACTTAGGATTCGGGATGAAATTCCCCAAGATGAATCTTGGATTGAAGGATTGGAAAATATTGATGTGGAAAAGGAAGAATTTTATATCCTGTTTCTCGATGATGGAGAAGAAGGATTTTTATCCTATTTCTGAATGAAGATGAACTCAAAACAAGGGAAGGAGGATCTTGTCTCCTATCACTTGCTTGTGGAGAGAAAGAAGGATCTTGTCTCCTATCTTCGGATAAGGGATGAATTCGAAATAAGAGAGGAAGGTTTTGTATCCTATCTCTTGCCAGTAGAGAGGAAGGATTTTTGTCCTATCTCTAGAAGCTCACAAACTCGAAACAAGAGAGGAAGGTTTTATATCCTATCTCTTGTCGGTGGATCGGAAGGAGGATCTTGTCTCCTATCTCCAATGCTGGAGAGGAAGGGTTTTTGCCCTGTCTCCGGTGAAAGTGAAACAAGAGAAGAAGCTTTTGTATCCTCTCTCTCGCTAATGGAGAGGAAGGAGGATCCTGTCTCCTATCTCCGGATACTGGAAAGGAAGGGTTTTTGCCATGTCTCTAGTGTGAAAGAAACTAAAAGTGGGATCTCCACTTCGAGAATGTTGAGAGGTGAAATAAGAGTGGGATCTCCACTCTGAGAATAGAAAAGATTCAGATAACTTTTACATTTCGTAACCTGATCTGGCTCGAAATAAGAGAGGAAGGTTTAGTATCCTATCTCTTGATCGTAGAGAGGAAAAAGGATCTTGTCTCCTATCTCCAGTGATGGAGAAGAATGATTTTTGTCCTGTCTCCAGTGAAGGTGAAATAAGAGAGGAAGATTTTGTATCCTATCTCTTGTTGGTGGAGAGGGAGGAGGATCTTGTCTCCTATCTCTAGTTGCTGGAAAGGAAGGATTTTTGTCCTGTTTCTAGCATGAAAGAAAATTTTGGTGGACCTCTTATTCATAGAAGGAATCAAGAGGGGATTTTAGTGGTTTAGACTAAAAAATTTTTTGTAGACCCACCGTCAATGAGTTTGATTGGTGAGAAAATTTGTGGCGGAGGATAAATTAAGGGTTATTCTCGAGGAAATTGGGTGAAATTCTCACGAGGAACTTCCCATTGAAACGGGTTATCCCGAATATACTAAGGATAGTATTTTTTTTAGGAACTTCCTATTTATCGGTATTAATTCCCTATCGCCATTTTGAGTAATCAGGCGATAAGCACCATTTGAATAGACTATCTCTATTACGAACGGTCCTTCCTATTTGGGTTCGAATTTACCTTTCTTTTTAGAGTTGAGGATTGTCGGTCGTCGAGCAGCGAGGACCAGATCTCCTTCCTTGTAACTCATGTGTCATACTTTCTTATTGAATGCTCTCGACATTCTGCCTTGGTAGAACTCAATGCGTTGTTGAGCTTCCAGGCACTTTTCATCCAATGTCTCGAGTTCTTCGAGACATTTCTGATGTTGCTCTTCGGTCGTCATCTCCATTGCGAGAGCGATGCGAAGTGACGGGATCTAGACTTCCAGCAGAAGAATTGCTTCATACCCGTATACCAGAGAGTACGGAGTAGCTCTGGTCAGTGTACGTATGGTGGTGCGATATGCCCAGAGTGCTTCTCTGAGTTTATCGTCCCAATCTCGCTTGTTGGTCTTCATAAGCTTTGACAAAATCTTGATGATCGTCTTGTTAAACGCCTCCGCTAATCCGTTCACAGTAGGATTGTAAGCTATTGACGAGACGTCTTGAATCTTGAATTTTTCACAAAATCTAATAAAGGCGTTGTTGCTGAATTAAGGACCGTTGTCATGCACGATCTGTCTTGGCACGTTGTGTCGGTAAATGACGTGATGTTTGATAAACTTGATAACGTTGCTCGTCTTCACCTCTTAAGCGGGATTGCTTCGGCCCACTTGGAGAAGTAGTCGGTGATGGCGAGAATGAACCGATCACTTTTGACCGACGGAGGAAAAATAGGACCCACAATGTCTATTCCCCATGTCTCGAATGGCTAGGATGTAGCCGAAGGATGTAACTGCTCTGGAGGCTGATGCATATAATTCCCATGAGTTTGACATGCATGGCACTTTCAAGTGTACTCGATTGCATCGTTGACCATTGTTGGCCAGAAGTACTCCATTCTCCTGATACGATCATATAGTTTGTGACCAGGCTGGTGTGCGACACATTCCCCTTCGTGCGCTTCCCGTAGGACTTCTTCCGCTTCCTCGTTTGAAAGGCACCGGAGTAACAAGCCGTCGTACGCGCAACGATATAATGTCCGAGTCTCTGCATCATAGAAGAACATTGGTGCTCTTTGTCGGATTGATTCTCTCCCCTTCGCTTCCTCTAGTAAAATACCATGTAGGACGTAGTCGATAATAGGAAAGCGCGAATCTCGGGGTACCAATTTGGTTTGGGTTGTGTATACCTCTTTGGTAACCACCCCCTTGTCTTCCTCCTCTTTGCTATCTCTGTTATACATTGGTACGAACAGCTAGTGGATCCGGACAGTGACTAACTGCTCGGTCTCGGTAGGTTGTGCCAATGACTGTGCTAACGCGTCCGCGTATGCGTTCTGGAGGCACGGAATATACTCGATAAAAAATTTTCAAACGAGTTCGCCATCTCAACAGCCGCTTGGTGATATGGAATCAAATCTGAATTTCTGACTTTATAGTCTCCACGGATCTATTTGACTATTACTTGTGAATCACCGTAGGCTTCAAGATATTCGACCCCCAGCTCTTTGGCGAAACTGAGTCCAATAAGCAACGCGTTGTACTCGGCCACATTATTGGAGCACGGCTTAGTTAGAGAGTAAACCCGAGTCATCACATGCTTCCCTGGGAAAACTAAGACAAATTCGAAAGAAATCTTAGAACATCCAGGTGTACTTGCCATTCGGGTTACAAAGACTTTTATTTAGATGATTTTGGGGTAATAACCCCTACATCGATCAAGGCTTGTATTTTATCCTTAAGACCATATCACGCCTTTGTCGGGTGGTGCACCGCCTTATGGTAGGCACAGTATTTAAGATCTGTGACCTTGTTGACCTCCTCCCGATTCACGATTGGCAGGAGTTGGATTTTATTGTTCTCCAGGAGGTATTTGAAGATTTCAGGAACCTCATCATCTTTGAAGGAGTACAGCTTGGGGAATCTAGAACCTGGAGGCTTCTGCTGCTGTGGCCTCTACTGCCATTGGGGCGATGACTGTTGCGATGCCCGCTATTGTGACTCTTGCTGTGGCTGCAGCTGGAACGTCTGGTTGGCAACTGCCGTTCTCGCCTGCCCCTTCCCCTTGCTGCATGGGACGAAGTTGCATTTTAGGGCTTCTGCCACCAGCTGGTCTCTTTCTGCCTTCTTCCTCTTGAGGAACCATTCGGCTTGCTCCCCGCACACTTTTAGATACTTCCATGTAGTGGAGGGTATTGTTCCCATCGCTTCGAGCACATCCAACGATAGGTTGTTGTGGCAGGTTTGGAGGATGAACTCCTCAGTTATCAGATCTAGGTAATTCATCGTCTTGTTTCGGAACCGCTTGACGAAGGTATCCATAGTTTCCTCGTCCTTTTGCTTCTCATCCAACAACGTCTCAATGGATATTTCGATGTCATCGTCGAAAAAGTTTGTGAGGAACATGGACTCCATGTCATCCCAGCTGGTAATGCTCCCTGGTTTGAGACGGCGGTGCCAATCAAAGGCAGCTCCTCGAAGGGTGCCAACGAATGATCGAGCCATCAAGGGCTCGTTTCTAGAAATCACCCCTAAGTGGGACTTGAAGTAGATCAAATGTTGGGTGGGGTACCCCTTTCCATCGAACGGCGTGAAGTTGATCGGGCTAAACTTCAACGGATATATGATCGACTCCCACTCCCTCGGATAAGGACATGGTATTCCTGCCTTCTTCACTTCTTGAGCGGAGATCAAGGTGTTGATCTTACTCTCGAGATCTTTTATCTTCTCGTTCTCTGAAATAATGGCATTGCCACTGGTATTCTCGTGACTACCCCCATCATTTCGTTCTTTAGGGGGATTATTGGCACCACGGTCTTCTTCCCCGTCTGTGTCGCTGTCAACTTGATTGACGTTGTTGCGATGACTGGTTTCACCCTGATGGTTCGTCAGTGCTTGGATCTGTTGGTCATGCATTTCTCGCATCTGCTGTATGGCTATCTCCATTTCGAACTTGAAGTTCTCCTTCTGTTTGGTCATTGCTTCTTTGAGCATTTTGGCCACTTGTTCAGCACTGATCATTAGGGCTTCACGGGGTTGTCTCTCGCTCGAAACTGTGTTGTTGGAAGCCATTGCAGAGCCAGCATCTGACACTTCATCGTCTGACGGTAATCCTTTCATGATCTTGTCATAATTGGGAAGTCGAATTGTGCCGGTGCGCAACTGAGTTAACCGGGGACCGGTTTGAGTTGACGTTCCTATGCCTGTCATGTTGTTGGTGACTCTTGGCAATTCATCACCTTCAGACCCTGATTGTTTCCTGCGAAGGCATCTTGATCTGGGCTTCAGCAGTCTGGTACCAAGTCTGTCGAAGATCGACACCCTATCCGGAGTTGTTTTGGTGTAGTTGCACTCCGATAGCACTGCTTTGATCAACTTGGAATAGAAGCACTGTGCAGGCTTCTCAGGGGAACTCCTCTTTCGAGATTTATTCATACCCCCAACACGATAGTACAACTCATCAGCATGAATGCTGGAGCAACCCATCGTGTGTTAGCACGACTTCTCAGGTATGACGTTGTCGTCATCAGACAAAAACGTCTCCTTCTGAGGACGGATTGCCTTATCAAAGTTCTCAAAAGTAACTCGTCTCGACGTTCGCCTGTGTAGGCGTGAAGTCTCGACGGACTCTTGAACCTTGATTTTCAGTCTGGTGTGTAGAGCTGTAGGGGTCTTCTGGTCCTTCTTGAGGTGGGTGTGACCTCCTACATTAGGAGTGACCCGTGATTTTCTCAATGGACCCAAGCGTTTCTTCATTAGAATTTTGCCTCGACCGTCTTGCAATGGGCTGAGGCGCTCTGTAATTGTTGGCTTGCCAACTGTAGTAGGAACAAGCATCACTGGAAGTATGGATGTGGATGCCGAAGGTGGCCTTGGTGCCGGAGCGACTCGTGTTGGGGCGCTGGCGGGCTTTAGCCTCGGCACCAGGGCAATTGGTGTCGGGATGCCGGCGGACTTTAGCTTAGGTGCTAGGGCAACTGGAGTAGGAGGGCCAGCGGACTTGGGCCTCCAGACTTGGCAGATTCTCGGTGGCTTCGTGGCCACCTCCTCCTTCTTCAGTTGGCGAGCTTGTTGCACCAAAGCCTGTGCCTATGCAAGGAGTGCGCGGCACTTTCGGATGCACTCCTAAAGCGTGGAACGGTTCCGTTTGACTCGGACCCATTCGCTTGCCGATGGCTTGGAGAGGCCACCAATCATCTGAGGCTGAAGCCTCTGCTGTAACCTAGATCTTAGATCTGCATCATAGCGGATCCCATCTGATGATTGCATGGCCTTCGCGAATCTTCGTGCCATGCTTTGTCGTCGTCACTGCCGTGCTCGCTTGGAGAGTGCGGGCACGCCATCAGCAATCATCTCAGGCGCCAGGAAAACTTGGGCTGCAGGCGCCGAGGGAGTTTTACCACTACCTACAACTTTGGCGGCAGCGGGGTTGGAATCGTTCTCCTGTGACTCAATGTCTAAGGCCCACCGGGTCTTCCTTGCAGCAGAGACCCTTCTTGACTTGCGAGGAGAGGTGGATCTGGATGAGGAGGAGAGATACTCCTCGAATTTCTGTTGGTCGAACTCGTATTCGACCTCCTCCTCAACCAGGATCTGAATCCATGGCTGCGACACGATGACCTCAGATCTGAGGCCGTTGGCTCCCACTGTGGTCGCCAGGTTGTTCGCGGGGAAAGTTGGTGTGATTGTCATTGATTGAACTCATTACAGTTTTTTAGCTATTACAACGAATATTCAATAAAAATATCACCTTTTTATGAGGCTTACAATGACAAATCGAAAAGATTACAACTTTCTAACCCTTATTTGAACAAACGCGGGATCCGTTTTTCAGATCCTTGCTTGCGTGGGATCATGGCCTATGCCGAGGACTTTTTTATCTATCCGTGGACCACCACATGATCAGATCTAGGTACTAGATCGACAGATCTGTGGTGATTATTTCACGAAAGAAATAACCACCGATAGGGATCAACTCACAAAGGAGATGATCACCGAAGTGGGTGAAATCGACAAAGTGAAGTCACACACGAACCCTGAGATTAAGACGAAGCTTAATCTAGAGGGTAGGATCATAGATCTGACCTGGACTGATGTAGATCTGGTATGGATCTACTCTGAATCTCCTCCTCGCCGCGTGGATCTGAAGTGGAATGTGTTCTTCGCTTGCACAGGATCTAGATCTGACTTCTCTTCTTTGCGAATGCTCAGATCTGTGCACAAGAGCTCTCACAAGTCCTAACCTCAGATAAAATTTTCCAACCTATTCAAATGAGACCCCCCCCCCTCTTATTTATAGGCAAGAGGGGGGGGATAAGTGCCCGGCACCAAGTGTCTCGGCCAAGTGGCCGAGACAACATTTGGTGTCTCGGCCTCGGCCGAAACACTGTTT
>JBAKGM010050006.1:0-16500 GCA_037177215.1 Asparagus racemosus
GCTCGAAGATGATCAGTGGGCGGCCTCTTCATCTGAGAAGAAATCAAAGGGCAAGGGGAAACCATGTCATGCCACTTAAGCAATCTTGGAGAAGGATGATGAACAAATAATGATATTCTAGCTTTTCGAAGAGGAACATGAAGTCTTTGCCACCAGGAGCGGACACGAGTACAAATACGAGTATCCTGAAGCTTCTAATCCAAATGCAAAGACGCTGATGGAGCTAGGAGTGGCAATGACTCCTGCTACGCACACTAAAAAATCACAGCAGCAGATGATTGCTAAGGAGGACATGGCCAAGCTGAAGGAGAAGCAACCACAACATAAGGAGGTTCAAGTCTTGATTCAATCGTCCGATTGGAAGGGACAAACTAGGAAGTTCAAGCTCCCCGTACCGTTTTGATATTATGGCCTAATTAGCTAGCATCCCAGTGAGGATAACCCTCTATGAGCTACTACGTTGTCAAAAGAAACTAGAGAGGCCCTACAGGAAGCCCTGGCTGACTCTGAGGTGTTCCTCACTTAGATCGAGCCAAGCCCTGAAGATCCAGATTTTTTAGCCTAGTAATGCCACCTCGCAACCAAGCACTTTCCCTGCATAGCTTTTACCAAGGAAGATATGCAGATGAAAAATTCAAACCATGACATGCCATTATATTTTACCAGATACATTGGCTCCACCGATGTCAACTGAATCTAAACTGATCTGGTTTCCGCCGTGAGTATCATGCCCCTCCGCCTGATGCATAGCCTCGAGATTCCTGCTAGTAAACTGACATCTACAAGTATGGTGATTTATAGATTTAATACCAGTGGTTCTTGACTGCTAGGTAAAATCTGGATAAAGTGCTAGATGGGAGATTTGAAGTCTGAAGTCACATGCTATGTGATTGATGTGGAGACTTTCTATAACTTATTATTGAGTCGGCCATGGATTCATAATAATGTTATAGTCCCCTCCACCCTTCATTAGTGTCTAAAATATGTTGACACGAATAATGAAGTCAAGACGGTGGTCATGGAAAAGCAATCGTTTAAAGGGTTGGAGAACTACTTTACTGACTCCCTCCTTTACGGTAACGAGTCCGATACTGAATCATCAGCCCGAGGCACGGACAACAGTGAGGAAGCTAATACCGAAACTAGGCTTGATTACGATGATGGTTTTATCATAAGTGATATTGTATCCTTTGCAGTCAATCTTGATGATAGAGAATCGTTGAATGATCGTTGTAATTAGAAACCTACAGTCAATGAAATAAATAATGATTTAGAGTACTCGCTGTCTCTTACTGATGTAATGTAAGGATTGTACGATAACCCCGAGTTGCACATATCAATTCGGTCATCTTGTGTAACACAGAAGTGTATCCGACACTCTTTCAGGACAACATTCATCATTCCGGGTAAAACAGGTGATGAAAAAGATTTTGTCTATGGTAAAGGAGATACCATTCCAGCACAAGACCACTTTTTGAGAGATGATGTTAATGACGATAAGCCTGGCTCTCATCTATTCAGATATAATCCAAAAGCGCAGAATCTCATGGAAAGATGTGGGTATGACTTTGCGGGAGGAGAGGGTCATTATTTCGGACGAGGTCCTCAAGTCCCACCAAAATCTGCACATGTCCCAAAGGGGAAACCCGATAATTACTATGGATTCAGGAGGGGATTGGGATATGTATCTTCTTCAGAAGACGAATGCTGTTGGTTGATCGATAACCAATTATCCCATTCAGGAGATGGATATTCATCTAGTTCCTTTGCTTGGGATTCTGACGTTAGCATCGGTAAAATGTTTAAGGGTTTGATTTCAAATATGACTATAGTCGACCCCACCATGATGGACGGCGATGAGCAGATATCAACATGGGAAGACCCGTGGATCAATTACCTCAATATGCAATACGGAGACCGATTTGAGCAAAGAGAACCCCCACCGAGGATGGAGTGGTCCAGATTAATATGGGTGACGAAGCAAACCCTAAGCCCATACTCATTAGTAACAGTCTCTCCCCAGATGAGAAAGAAGAGTTGATTGTTCTCATCAGAGAATATATCGACGTTTTCACTTGGAATTATGAAGATATGCTAGGACTCGACTCAAATGTGGCGATGCACTATCTCAACATCAAGACGGATACGAAACCTGTCAAGCAACAGCAGAGACAGTTTTGTCCGAAGATTATGGAAGCAATTGCAGCGGAAGTGAAAAGGCTTATACAGTCAGGTTTTATCAGGAAAGAACAACATCTAGATTGGGTAGCGAAAATTGTCTCGGTCCTAAAGAAGAATGGGACGATCAGAATCTGCATCAATTACAGAGATCTAAATACCGTATGCCTAAAAGACAACTTTCCTCTTCCAATCACTGACGTTATCATTGACAATACATGTGGATTTGAGAGCATGTCCTTCATGGATAGTTTTTCAGGTTATAATCAAATTAAGATGCACCCGGATGATGAAAAACGGGCGGCGTTCAGAACTCCCCTCAGTGTCTTCTGCTACACAGTCATGCCATTCGGTCTGAAGTACGTAGGCGCCACGTACCAACGAGCGATGATAAAGATTTTCCAGGAACATCTTCAGAAAACGGTTGAGTGCTACATCGATGACTTAGTCGTGAAGAGCCGCAACAAAAATGACCACATCAATGACCTGAGGACAATGTTCGATCTCATGCGGAGTCATCAGTTAAAGATGAACCTTACCAAATCCTTCCTCAGAATGTCTAGTGGTAAATTCCTCAGATTCGTTGTCACGCTAGGAGTATTCATATTGACCCCGATAAAGTGAAGGCGATACATGAAGTACACCCCTTGAAAAATCTAAAAGAACTCATAGGGTTATAGGGGCAATTAGCTTATATCCGGCGATTCATATCAAACTTCTCCAAGCTAACCAAGAAAGGTGTGTCATTTGTCTGGGACGACGCCTGTCAAAAGGAATTCAAGGATATCAAAGCATATCTAGCGAATCCTCCCGTTCTCGTTGCACCGGAGTTAGGTAAACCGTTCTTGATTTACACAAAGTAATGAACCATTCGTTGAGCGCTTTACTCGCTCAAGGTGATGACATTGGTCATGAACAGGGGGTGTATTACCTAAGCTGAATTTTAGTGGGTGCTGAATCCCGCTATCCGATGATCGAGAAGCAGTGTCTTGCGTTGGTTTTCGCGATTCAAAAGATGCGTCACTACTTAGTTGGACAGAGGATTTATGTTATCTCTAACGTAACTCCAGTCTAGATATTCATGACACAACCAGCCTCCATAAATTGGCATTTGGCAAAATAGGCCTTGCTCCTATCTCAATACGACTTACACTTCAAGCAACAGAAGTCGGTCAAAGGACAGGCAATTTACGATCTCTTAGCAACTAACCCAACAACAGATGCAGCTGAATTATATGATGACTTGCCAAATAAAACCCACGAAGTCAACACTACATCGCATCAGCAAATATGGTAATTGTACTTTGACGGAGCTTCTTGAGCAACCAATGTGGCAAGTCTCCCTGGATGTTCTAAAATTTCTTCCGGAGTTGGAGTTGTGTTAGTTTCCTAGGAGAAGCATGTGATGCCTCAGGCTTACTCGCTACCCGAGCCGTGCTCCAATAATGTGGCCGAAAATAACAAGCTACTTATTGGACTCAGTTTCGCCAAAGAGCTGGGGATTGAATATCTCGAAGCCTTTGGGGATTTCCAACTCATAGTCAGACATATTCATAGTGACTACGAAGTTAGGAATCTGGATATGATTCTGTATCACCAGGCGACCATTGAGATAGCAGACTCGTTTGAAGAATTTTTTATCGAGTATATTCCACGCCTCCAGAATGCATACGCAAATGCGTTAGCAGCATTAGCAGAATCGTTAGCGCAACCTCCTGAGACTGAACAGTTAGTCACTGTGAGAACTCACCAACTATTTGTACCAATATATAATGAGGAGGAGGATGACAATGTGGTGGTCATCAAAGAGGTGTACTCAACCCAAGATGAGCTGGAGCCCCAGGATTGGTGTTTTCCTATAATCGACTACGTCCTATATGGTATTTTGTCAAAAGACGTAAAAGAGAGGGGATCGATTTGACAAAGAGCGCCAAAGTTCTTTTATGATGCAGAGACCCAGGTGTTATATCATCGCGGGTACGACAGCTTGCTGCTCCAGTATCTTTCGAACAAAGAAGCAGAAGAAGTCCTTAAGGAAGCACACAGAGGAGAGTGTGGCGCACACCAACCTGGTCCTAAGCTTTATGATCGTATCAGAAGAATGGGATACTTCTGGCCAACGATGATTAATGATGCAATTGAGTACGCTTGAAACTGCCACGCATGTCAAATACACGCGAATTACATGCATCCGCCCTCGGAGCATTTGCATCCTTCGGCTACATCTTGGCCGTTCAAGACGTGGGAGATGGACATTGCGGGTCCTATTTTTCCTCCGTCAGTTAAAGGTGATCGGTTCATTCTCGCGATTACTGACTATTTCTCTAAGTGGGCTGAAGCAATTCCATTTAAAGAAGTGAAAACGAATAATGTCATCAGGTTCATCAAGCATCACGTCATCTATTGACACCGCGTGCCGAGACAGATCATACATGACAACGATCCTCAATTCATCAGCAATGCCTTCATTTAGTTTTACGAAAAGTTTAAGATTCAAGACGTCTCGTCGACAGCTTATAATCTCACTACAAACAGAATAGCGGAGGCGTTCAACAAGACAATCATTAAGATGTTGTCGAAACTCGTGAAGACCAATAAACATGATTGGGACGATAAACTCAGAGAAGCACTCTGGGCATATCGCACCACAATATGCGCGCCTACCGAAGCTATCCCATATTCTCTGATATATGGATGTGAAGCTGTACTTCCATTAGAAATCCAAATCTCATCACTTCGTATCGCCCTCGCAACTGAGATGACAGCAGAAGAACAATATCGGAGATGTCTTGAAGAGCTCGAGATGTTGGATGAAAAATGCCTACAAGCTTAACGACATCGAGTTTTACCAAGCCAGAATGTCGAGGGCTTTTAACAAGAAAATCCAACAAAGAAGCTTTAAGGAGGGAGATTTGGTCCTTGCTGCTCGACGACCAATAATTCTCGATTCTAATAATATGGATAAGTTTGAACCCAAATGGGAGGGACTATCTGTGATAGACACAGCCTATTCGAACGGTGCATATCGTCTAATCACTCAAAATGGCAATAGGCAATATGCCGATAAATGGGAAGTTCTTAAAAAGTACTATCCTTAGTATATTTGAGATAATCCATTTTCATGTGAAGTTCCTTGATGAATATTTCACCCATTGTCCTTGAGGATAACCCTAAATCTGTTCTCCACCATAAATTCCCTTACTGATCAAATTCATTGACGGTGAGTCCACTAAAAAATCTTTCTGGTCCAATCCATCAGCAAAATCCCCTCTTGATTCATTCCACGAACAAGAGGTCCACTTTCAATGCTAAGATCCCCTTGTGATAAACAGAAGGGCTCTATCCTTTCCTCTTCAGTCATGCCTTCCCGAGGTTAGGGATGAAGTTAGAATTTCATCTTGATAAATGAGAAAGTTATTTCCAGATCAGGTACCAAATCCTATAAAAGTTAAAATTATCTGAATATTTTCGATTCTCAGAGTGGAGATCCCATTCTTAGTTTCACCTCCTAAGATTCTCAAAGTGGAGATCCCACTTTTAATTTCCTTTGTACTGGAGATAGAATATAAAATTTTTCCTCTCCAGGAGCAAGACTTAGGACATAAAATTCTTCCTCTCCTGTTTCAGGGTTCGTCTTTACGCTAGAAGGAAGACCTGGAGATTGGATATAAAATTCTTCCTTTCTAGCATCGGGAGACAGAATATAAAATTCTTCCTTTCCCAATTAATTTTATCTTTTTAAATTTTCCTTTGCACAGGAGATAGGATATAAAATTTTTCCTCTCCAGGAGCAAGAGATAGGGTATAAAATTCTTCCTCTCTTGTTTTAGGGTTCATTTTTACCCTAGAAAGAAGACCTGGAGATAGGATATAAAATTCTTCCTCTCTAGCATCAGGAGACAGAATATAAAATTCTTCCTTTCCCACATCAATTTTATCTTTTCAAAAAAAAAAATCCTTCAATCTAGGATTCATCTTGGAGAATTTTATCCTGAAGCCTAAGTAAGGATAAGCTAACGCCTAACACGCGTTGCCAGTTTAGTCTTTTATCGATTGAAGAAGACACCAGGATTCATCTTGGGGAATTTTATCCTAAACTCTAAGTAGGGATAAGCCAACACCTAACACGCGTTACAAGTTTAGTCTTTTACCAATTGAAGAAGACACAAGGATTCATCTTGGAGAATTTTATCCTGAAGCTTAAGTAGATATAAGCCAATTCCTAATACGCCTTGCCGGTTTAGTCTTTTACCGATTGAAGAAGACACCAGGATTCATCTTGGGGAATTTTATCCTGAAGCCTAAGTAGGGATAAGCATGCATCTAATATATGCATCCGGTTAGTCTCTTGCCCGTAAAAAAACGAAGCCTATGTATTCAACATCATAGCACCAAGTCTAAAAGTTATTCATTCTTTTAGCACAACGTCACGTGTGAAACGGGTTTAGATAATCCGCATGTTAGCCCGATTCAAATGGTAATCGGTTAAGGCTCGTCAAATCTGTTAATTGCTGCGGGTTGGCCAATAACCCTAAAGTCAACGCCTAACACGCGTTGCTGGTTAGTCTCTTGCCTGTAAAAGAAGATGAAGCCTATGTATTCAACATCATAGCACCAAGTCTGAAAGAGTTTCATTCTTTTAGCACAATGTCACGTGCGTAATGGATTTAGATAATCTGCATGCTAGCCCAATCCAAAAGGTAATCGGTAAAGGCTCGTCAAATCTATTGATGGGTGAGGGTTTGCCAAAAATCCTATGAGTATTGTGGTTGACTATTTCAAACAAAATGAGAAATTATAATAAACAACAATAAAAAGGAGGATAGAAATTTATTCGATTAATGCAGAGTCGAGTCTTTCAACGAAGAAATTACAGTTATTCAAACAACAAGTATATAGCAAAAATTTGTTGTTCTAAATTGGACAACTCATCGTTGTAAGCTTGTTGGAGCTCCTTCTGCAACTCAGCCCTAAAAGACTTCTCATTGGCATTCAATGTATTTGCAGCTTCTTCCTTAACTTTAACTAGCTTTTGTTCCTAGACCTCTGGTTTCTTGGATATGGCAATTTGAGCTTCCTCTTCATTAACCCTTGTTAGCTCCAAGACACTTAAGTTCCTTCCTCCACCTGAAGTTCCCGCCTAAACTGCGCTATCTTGGCCCTACTTGATGCAATACAAGAATGAATGTTGCTCAGGGATGTTGATTTCTCGGCAAGTGCAGTCTTAACCTGATCTACCCTGTCCCACTGTATTTGAACCTCAAATCCAGTAAAAAATGCGAGCATCGCGCCATGCTTTCATACGAGATTCCGCTCGATCGGCTATATACAAAGAAGCACCTGCTGCTTGCAACTCCTGTAATTTCTGAAGCTTGAGTTCCAGACGATCAAGATCATCAGCAATTGCCTTGGCTAACTCTGGGTAGCCAGCATCCCTTATCAATGCTGTTCTAGGGCTAAGGACCAAACTAGTCCCGAGCCAGACTCTGAACTAAAATTCAAACCAAGGCTAAACTAGACATCAAAACAGCCCCGAATTAGCCCATCGATTGATTCCTTCCTTTTCTTTCTCCCTCCCACACATCCGGAGGGGCCCTGGATATTTACTCAGTGGGGTTATCACCCATTGAGGGTCACTTTTCATTTGGTTCAGTTTATTTGAGGCTCATAATTACTCCAATAAGTTATACGAGCCTAAACAGTTTCCCATTTTTGTTGAGAAGTTTCTAGAGAATATTTTTATAAAATATTCTTAAGGATAACTCGACAACCTCCAATAGAAATATTGATTCCCGAAACTCCCAGGAGTATATGAGTATAAACTAGCTCTCCCAGCTCCAACATCTTAAGAGCTTAAATTGTGTTAACACCGATCAATGCGTCGCAAATAGAGAATTCACTGACTAAAGGAGAAATCTCAAGAAGTTTGATGGTTAGTTCTACAACAACTCACGGACACAAGCTAAAGCAAAAAAATTCAGTCACCAGCTTCGGTTCAATATTTCGATAGCAGTTAGATAATAAATGCAGCACTGTGACACTTTCAGTTGTTCGACAAAGTACCGGATCATCTGAAAGAATTAAAGAATTCAAGATTCAAAGCTGTTTTTTGTCCTGTTTTGCCGATTGAAGGTTTGGGTCTATCATATCCAAAGTATTTCAGACACTTTTATAAAAGAACAATACTGAACACTTTGGAGGGTGTATCTGTAGGCGTTGAAAATTACCTATAAGTCCTTAAACATGACTCGTGACAGTGAGTTGACGATCGGCGAGCCATCCGACAATGCAACAAACAACCATTGATGACGTAATAACGAGTAACCGCGACGCAAACGCATAAAGTGAGTCGGCAAGGCGTGCAAGTTAGCGAAGTGACGAATCACAATTATGAAGCTTCATATCAGCGAACGTCGATGAGACTGAACCAGATCGGACTCGAAAAATGACGGGAAAAAGCCAAATTGGCGGCTCGGCTGCCTAGCCACCTCTTGGTGGCTCGGCTGCCTAGCCACCATTTGGTGGCTAGGCACAGATCCGACCCGACTTGTTTTCTTACCTATAAATACAATAGGGGGTCTCATTTTTCAGATCTGGATTTTTGACAAGAAGAGGAGGCTCTGCCAAATTCAACAGCGATTCACGCTTAGTTTTTACAGATAGATCCGAGATCTCGGCGAACCCGTCTGCATAAAGCGAAAAAGTTCGAGAGATCTAAGGATCGGATCTACGCATCATCTCTCTAGATCAAACTTTGTTTTGATCCTGAGAAGAGTGGTGATTTCGCTTGGTCGATTTCACTCACTTCGGCGATTATTTCCTTCGTGAAGTAATCCCCTTGATCGTGTAGATCTTACACTAGATCATATCATGCGGTGGTCCACGGATAAACCCTGACACAGGCAAAGATCCCACGGAAGCAGGAGTCTGATAGACAAGGTCCTGCGTTTGTTATAAGGAAAAGTTATAATTTTTCTTTGTTTTGATTTTCATTGTAATCGAGTCTTATAAAAAGACGAACTTTTGAATTCATTTGTAACGCATAAAGCTATAATGAGTTCATCAATGAAGATCAACCTGACTTTTCTCCCGAACATGTGGCGGTAGAGAAGATTGGCTGATTTATCTTTGCTAACGGGTTGCCTTTCTACATCTTGAGCAGCCTATACTGGAAGGAGATGGCAGAGTCTATTGGGACATTCGGTATCGAAATGAAGCTTCCTACTCCTTATGAGATAAGCACACGGATGTTTAAGAAAGAAGTGGAGAATATAGATTCTATAAAGGAAAACCATAAGAAGACTTGGGAAAAGTATGGTTGCACTCTTTTTTCCAATGGATTGTCCTAAGGAAGAGTAGGACTTTGATTAACTTCCTCATGAACTCACCATAGGCGTCTTTTTTCTACAAGTCAATTGATGCATCGACCGCTATTAAGAACGAGGAATTTTTTTTTAGTGCCTTGATCAAATGGTGGGGGAGATTAGGGAGAAGAATGATCTCTAAGTTATCACTGATAATCATGCCTCCTATGTCCTAGCTCGGAAAAAGCTAATGGAGAAGAGAAAGTCACTTTACTAGTCACCGTGTGTGGTACATTGCATCGATCTTATGTTGGAGGACATTGAGAAAATGAAGATACCATGGGACATTCTTAAAGATGCAAAAAGAGTAATACAATTCATCTACAATCATTGTTAGGTCTTGAGCTTGATGAGAAAGTACGCATGCGAGAAGGTGTTATTGAAGCCCGCTATTACTCACTTTGCCACATCCTCCTAGACACTACAGAGATTGTATTCCTTAAAAGAACTTTTGAGGGTCATGTTCTCTTCTGAGGAGTTGTAAAGAAGCACTTGAGCAAAGATGCCGAAAGGAGTGAAGGCAAAGGACAATGTTCTTTACACTAGAGGATTCTAGGAGAAGATGCTTTTTTGCTTCACCACCACACTTCTGCTAGCTCATGTTCTCCAGAAAGTGGATTCGGATGTGAGATCCTCTATGCCATATTTGTATGAGATGATTGATAGTACGAAAGAGAAGATTGTGGATGCATGTAGTGGAAAGAAGAGACTGTACATGCCTTATTGGAAGCTAATTGATTCTAGATGGACTAGTATGTTGTATCAACCTATCCATGCCATTATTTACTATCTTAATCCTAAATTATTCCGTGGGGACAAATTTACTAAGGATTTGGAGGTGAAGAAAGGACTCCGTATGTGCAGGAGTCACATAATCCAAGACGAAGATGAGAGAACATTAGCTGATTGTGAGCTAGATGCTTATAGGGAAAAACTAGGAGAGTTCAGAACATTCATGGCTCAAAAGACTATTAATAATCATGCTCTAGATATTAATTTACTAATTACTTTAATTTTTATTCTACAATGACGATGGTTTCTTGTACTGATTTTCAATCTTTGAATGTATAGCTTCTTGGTAGGAGAGGTTTGGGGATGAGACTCCAAATCTAAAGCAATTTGCAGTCCGTATTCTTTCCCTCACTACTAGTGCATCCCAATGTGAGCGTAATTGGAGCACTTTTGAGCAAGTATAGAAAATTCTAATTCTAAAATTCAACTAATATCTCTTATCTCAGAAGCTTATAAGTTGTTATTCTTTAATGAAGGCCCATTAAAAAAAAAGAGATGTTGTTTGGAGCAGGAGCGGATTAGTTCTCTTGTTTATGTTATGTATCGCATGAGGCTAAGAGAGAGAAACATGAGGAGGAAGGCGCAAAAGATGGGTCCGATTTTGTTGGATGGGGTATCTCTCGATGATGAGTGGATAGTCGAGGAGGAGGAGCCTTGTCTTCTGCATGATCTAAGCTGGCTAGATGGTGATGTTGGGGATACGAATTAGACGATGAAGATGTTCCAATGGCAAAGAGACAGAGTAGATGGTTCCTGTAAGCTTTCTATGAACTTTCATTGTTATGCTTATTTGCAAGAAGACTCGAGTTTTTTTATTGAAATTATTTCTACAGTATCCTCCACTCAAAAAGTAAAAGAAATCACCACCGAAGATGAAAGCTCCCGAAGATGATGCAGATGAGTTGGTTATTTTCTGAGAGATGGATCTAGAGAATGGAGTTATTTTGTAGGATTTATTAATGTTAGAGAGTTAGAAGTGTTTCGTTTTGTTGGAAAACTTTGGATTTGTTTTTATTGCTTTAAACTTGACGACGTTGACGTATTTGATCATTTGATAATGCCATTTGGAATGGTTGTTGGTCATATGTGACTTACTTTTGTTAAGAAATGGTGATATTATATTTCTATATTTGATAATTGTGATGTTATGTTTGAGAAGTTTGATGATTCTAAGTTCTAAAGTTTCTATGAATTGTTAGCATTTTTAAAATATCTAAACAATTAAGAAACAACATAACCTACATTATGCATTACGTTTTTTACGTTTTTTCCCTAACCCTTAACCGGCAAGCGTTACGAAACTTATTTTTGTTAATTGAACATTGGTTCATAGCATCAATATAAATTTGTATATTAAATTTGTCGTAACAACTGCAAAAATAAGATGTACCTCCATTTAGTCACAACTAGTGTTTTGGGAGAAGAATTCAGATCTGCTTTAAAGTAGTAGAACAATGCCCTCTCATTCTTTAAATCGACGATCACAAATCCAGCATAATGATCGAAATTTATACCTATTGGTTGACCCTGCAACCCTTTTATCTTATTAGCCTCCATCATTCCATCTTGTGAAGTTTAAGAAATTATCAGCGGTAAATGAAAAGAATTTGTGACCTTTTTTATAATCTTCTGTTTGAATGTGGAACTGACAGGAGAGATTTGGTCTTTAAATAGGCCTTGACTTGCTTCTAAGTGGTAATAAGTTGGTTTATGTAGTTGTCAAAACTTCTGAAACTAGGCGTTGGGCCTTGGCTTTAGCGTGAGCTCAGAGTACCGATACTTATCAATGGCATGTGACATACATTAATGAGAAACTACTAACAAGGGCTTTATGTCTCAATCAAAAGTAAAGGAGTATATTATTAATATATTACAGAAAACTGGCAGCACTTCATGTTCATATACATTGCCTTGATTAAGTATTAAAGTTGGGAAAAATGGTTTCGTGATCCTAGGATTTTAATGATTTTATGCTGTATCAAATTGAGTGTTTAATTGAGTGCTAGGAGATGGGTGTAGATGCTGTCCCATTTACAATAAGAAGAAACGTGTACACCAATGGTTGTGGGTTACGGTCCTCACGGATCATTAGCCTGTCAGTCATTCAATAGCATAATTACGATCCGTACATCAAACCTTTTAGCCCTTCATATTTCGCATTAAATCCAAGCCAACATTGGGTGGTTTTAGATATGGCATAATCAAATTTACAGTAGAGAGAGACCAGTTATTTGTACAAAAACATATGTACTATAGTTTTGCATTGCTAAGATACCAAAAAATGTAGTACCTCCTCCAAACATTGAATAAGTTGTTATTTAAGTTACATTTTCAGAGTGGCATATGTTAAATCAAAGTAGCAAGGGTCATAGTTTCATTTAATACAAGGTGATTACCCATGGCTAAAAAGCACGGGTCTTATTCTATCTATTAAATTTTGGACAAAAAAGAAATAAATTATAAAAAATAAAATCTAGTCTGTCTATTAAATTTGACATAGGGTTATAAATGAAACATAGGTTTTAACAACATGATTTTTTTTTTGTGGAATAAATGACCATCATGATGCTGATTTGTTGTCTTCAAAGAGTAATGAATGTATCTGCTTTTGTAGAGCATGTTTGGTTGGCTAAAAATATAAAGAAAACCTAGAAAGTGAGGAGAACCTCCCAAAAATGTTAGAAATTTTTTAATTTCTGATGTTTGGATCACAAAAAAAAAAAAGGAAAGGGTGAAGGAAAACGTGTGCCATGGCACCAAAATCCGAAATCATATTACCTCTCCAAGACCTCCGAATTCGGCAGAAAAGTGATTAAATCGCAATAAAAAAATCTTGCAAGTTCTTCAATTTCTCGCTGCAATAAACAAGGAGAACAGGGTCTAGGGTTAACATCACCGCCTCATTTCACCTCCCTCCAATTTCTCCTGCCTCCATTGCTCTCACCCTCTCAACAAGTGAAAAACCTTACAAAAATCTTGGAGAAAAATGATGTTTTCATTTGCACTTGCACTTCATATCCCTTAATTCAATATTTCCCGTTTTTGGGTCATCGGTCAAGGCGGAGGCCTATCCCTAATTCAGAAATTGGGGAAACGAACTTAATCTTTTTTCTTGATGTTGCTGTGCTTGATCTATTGCTTGATGTTGCTTAAAAATTGTTGCTTTGTTTCTGTTATTTGAGGAAATTATAAGCATCACAAAGGCTGATATCTTTTAATACATCGAAACTGTGATGCTTATAATTTCTCACTTTCTACTTGTAATTTATCGACCAAAACTTAGTATAAAAGAACCTTTTTTTCCTCTATGTTTGGGGTTCATATTATGCCCTCATATTTAAAATTAATCTGTCAAATCTTTAAATGTTTTGAAATCTCTCTCCCACATGTTCATATGTTGAAATAGTCCTTCAAATCTTTAGATATTTTGTGAATTACGACCTCAAAGCTTTAAACATTTTTGTAAAATCAATCCCGCAAATCATTAAACGTTTTGAAATTTCTCCCTCAAATGTTCACATTATGAAATTAGTCCCTCAAATCTTTAAATATTTTGCAAATTATACTACCTCAAATCTTTAAACATTGTTGCAAATTAGTCCCTCAAATCTTTAAACATTTTAGTGTGATGGTAAGTATGTTCACCCCTCAATTTACATTGGCAATAATTTTGTCCTATATGGGTGATAAGCACACTATCGACCACAGCCATCGTTTCTTCTTTTTTTCATTTGAACTAAACACTAGGAAATAAAGGAATCTATTCACACTTCTGCTGCTTTCTTCTATTTTCAAGTTAAACAAAACTAAAGAAAGTGGTGAAAATTACTTATGCTCAATGTAGACCCACAATTATTTCTGTATGAAAAACCTAAAGTCACCCTCTAATGAAAAAACTACATGCAATCCAATGTAACACTGAAATTGTAAACTCGTCGTAATTGTAACCTGATTGACTCTAAAATTAGCAAGAATAATAACAGGAAATCCACAACATCCAAAATAATTTAATTAAAAAAAACTCAAACAATCTAAGAGCGAAAAATTGAAAGAACTTGAAGCCACTGATCCTAGAATTGAGTCCAGTGGCATATATAGATGTCGAAAAGCTTCCCAAGAAATGCGACTTGGGATTCACATCGAGGTCGACGAGGTAGCGGTCACAAGCATATAATAATTCAGTTATGCCATCCTCATCTTTAGCTGGTAACAATTAAATTTACATCATTGATAATAGCCCATATCAAACTTCACATAGCATTTAGATTAGGAGCACAAATTCATAACAGGAAGATTTTTCGAAAATAACTTAGAAATGAGATTGCCTCCAAAATAATAACAACCAACAACAATCAGCAGATCATGAAAACATGAACAATCTTAACAAAATAGTTAAATGCAACTTTAATTAACTTGTTGGATACTTTTCTGCTACACTTCAGTAATATTTGAGACAGACACATTGTGGCCTCTGTGGGCAGCCCTGGGCCCTGCAACCTCGCCGTCCTCCATGGTTTCAGGGAACTTCCCTCTTTTCCTCTCCCTTTGGATGTCTCTGTGGGGAAACTATATTTCATACCGTGCGGGGTTCAGATCCATGAACATCACATCTCCATAACCCATCCTTACCTAATGCCATACCCTTTCATATACCTACCATCACACCTTCCCAGCTTACCGGTCATCTAATCATGGAAGAATACAACCATTTACAACTTAACCAGATATTGCTACTCTTCTAGTAACATAGATTACGGGTACACATGTAAAAAAACTTAACCAGATATTGCATGCAATATTTGGTCAAGTGGGCATAGGTTTCATCCGAGATCAGAGCTTAAGTCCAAGAGAATCAGACTTTGCCAATGAAATTTGTAACGTCATCAACGGCTGCATTTCCAATCTACGTGTAGAATATCAAAATTTCTTCAATAACAAGTGTATCAACATGAAATTATGGATTGTTGAATAAGATACATCCTTACAGCAATTCCTCGAAGGCTTATAAAAGTCGTAGTAGTTGTGTTTCTTTCTAGGATTTCATTGGCAAGATTCAGCATACAGTGTCCCGCGTAGCTTTCGGCTGTAATGAAAAGATTACGGGTTTTGTATTGGGGGTGCCTTTCAAGCCAATTTATCAGAAAGGCACAGGTATCTGCTCTGGTGGTGTTATCCCCGCTCTGATTGAGATCTGAACTTGTGTTTGAATATGAGAAGCCAACTCCTGCTGTGGTGAATCCAAGAGTGGAATGTATGGAACTGCAGAAGAGATTCTTTTAAGAACAAGACAAAAACAGCGAAAATTACAGCCAACAATGAAACATGGATCAGGTAGCCAACTTTGTTTTGAATACTACAAGCAACCAAAAATAATCAATGAGAGAAAGTAAAAAAAAAAAAAAAAAAAAAAAAAAAAAAAAAAACAATTTGTCTGTTTCATATAGTTATACTTTTTGCGCGCTGGCCTTATCAAAAAGCTATCAATAGCACACGGTGAAACTTTTCCCCTCCTATCCAAAAAGACTAGGTATACATGATCGTTGAATACCTTTAATAATGATCCATAACACAACATGCTTGTTAGAAGAACTCCAAGGAGAAGTACATTTTAGAAGAATTTGAGGATCTCTGCAGTTTGATGAGCTCTCGAAGATTATCTGCTTGGTTGGCTCCATGGACACTAGTTAGAAGAAAGATGAAGCGTGAAGCAGTCATCCACGTCTTTCTTTTCTGTCGGTGTGGGATTTGAGAAGCATGTTGGCGCCTTAAATAGACTTAATTTGTACGTGAATTAATTGGATGAGAAATTTAGAATTATACTAGAGAGGGGAACTTGAAAAGCACTATGCACGTGCCTTCAAGAAATTGGCGGTGCTAATTGACTCCATCCATGAATGATATAATGGGAAGTGTGAGCTCCTCGTAGGCTTCAGCTTGGATTTGGAACAGAGAAATTATTGAAATATAGCTATTAGGAACCCAAAGTTTATAGATTGTTTCAGATTGTTCTCCCAGATCAAAAGTAGCATTTGCAAGATATAAGACTTAGGGGACTTCATAGTCGATCTTGATGATTTGAGGGAGTTATTAAAAACATTAAAGATATAAGGGACTAATATCGGAGAAAAACTTTCGAGGGGGGGGGGGGGGGGGGGGGGGGGGGGGG